>VCNE01004211.1:0-11293 GCA_009869805.1 Oncopodura yosiiana | reverse complement strand
TGCTAATTGTGTAAAAGTTTCAATCTTTTGTCTTAATTCTGTAGTGAGTTATAAAGTTTTACATTTTACTAAAAGAAAAAGTGTAAAATTTTTTGTGCCATATAGTAGGTTTTTAAATTCAAAGGGTTATTATGAGATAAAGCCAATAATTTCTTTAGAAATGCAGCTATAAGCTAATATATGAGGGACATATGAACTATTATATGCATAATTACATTACTCAAATATATATATTTGTATTATATGCAAAATTTCGAAGCGAATTAGCCAACTATAAAAAGCTGAAGACCATGACCGCATTTAGACTATAGTACACCAATCTGTCAATATATATTTATTGATTTGTAGGCAAAAGAGAATATTTGTCCCTTCAGCTATAGCCTATAGCTTACGTTTTTTTTTCAAGAGTAACCCTTCACTTATAAAGAGTTCTTTTTAACTTTTCTGTTAAAAGCGGCTCAGTAATCTTACATAAAGGAAGAAAAGAGATGAGTTAACACAATGAAGAAGATGAGATGCATCTCTCTCTGACTGAGAATAGACTTGGAAACTTTTTTAAACATCAACACAACTAAATGGAAGGCGTGTCTCTCTCATAATTATTCTGCAAAAAAAAAATCTAGTCACGAGCTGTGTGTGGTAGTGTTCTTTTTTCACCTTTTGAACAGCGACAGTACAACATGACTACAAAACTTAAAGGACAATAAAAGTTAAATGGTAAATGCACGGATTTTGCATTAAGAAAAATATACTAGCGTCCTTAGCTTTTTGATGACGTCGTCAAAAGCAAAGCAAGTATTTTTATGCAAAATCTAAAGCATAAATATATGTTGCATAAACCAGCTACAAATCTTTGATTGAAATTATAATTGTTGTTTGCTATTATATTGTGACTATTTAAAGTCATTACTTTTCTTACACAACGGAGTAGCTACTTTGAAGTTCAAATTTTGCGAATTCATAATGTGCCTATTAATTAAGAAGGCACATATTACTAAACGCATAGTATCAGATACGTCTGAATTTATTTGTGTTAAACCTTGAACCGCTTGTGACATTTATATGTCGCATAATACCAGTTTCGACTGAAAGTTGGGTGGGAGGGTGGGAATACACCCGCAAATGAAATCAAAAGATAATTTAAAAAATCATGAAACTCAATTCACTTTTAAAGATTTAGCATTTATGAAAACAAATTGTATTAAGATAAAGAAAAAACTTATTTGAGTTTGACATCTTGCCTCGCCTCTTTGCATAATATTGGTTAAAAGTTTTTTTCTCTTGGACATAAATGTATTAGTTGCTCATATGAGAGTTGTTGTCGATGAGATGAGAAAAGAGTTGCGGTAGAAGAAAAATGTTTGAGAGTTGATGACTTTCTGAAAAAGATCATCCCCTTCTTCTTTAGAGCTTGCTTCTCACACCATAGAGTTTCACATAATGAAAAAAAGTAAAATACTTTTCATTTTTGTAAGAAAAAAATACAGTTTTCTTTATACAATACTGTCGAGTATTATTTGAAGGTTTGTGTGAGAGAGTGAGACGACGAGATCATAAAATCATGCTTATACTTTTATTCGTGTCTATAACTCGTGTAGTTTAATTTCCACTTGAGCATTTACTGTTTATCGTCAACATGTTTTTCTTTGAAAGCTTTTAAAATCCTAGCCCATCGACTATATATTATTGCAAGAGAGGATATTTTTCACACAAGTATAATATATAATATTCGTGAAAAAATTAAAAGTTTTGGAATATTTTATAGAAGAGAGAGAGAGAGAGAGAGGATAGAATAGAGAAAAAAGACTCATCATCATATCATCATTGGACAGCATATGTACATCTATTAGTCTTAGTGTTGAATAAACATATTAAATTATGAAGAGAATTAGGATTTCAACCTGAAAATCAGGTATCAGTATCTCTCTATCGTATCTTTAGAAAAGAGTAAAAGTGTTGCTAGAGATGATGTCTATGTGTATATTAAAAAAAATCTTACTACAAGTACAACTACTAACTGACTTTACTACTTACGCTAGTATATAAAATAAGATTCTTTCTTATAGTAATCTTTTGTAGTAGTATGTACGATAGAACATTTTTTAACAGGAGAGTCATAAAAGTGCAATTGAGGTGTCAGAAACCAGATCTCGTCTATTAGAAACATCAAACAGAATTCAATACACAAAAGAAACCAATTAATTGGAAAACGAGAGGAAAATATCGAAGGTTAAAAATATTGATCTTATCCAACAAATTGATATGCCTATGTGACTTGATTTAGAGTGTGGACTAGCGAGTATATAAAAGTTTATTTTATTTTAAATTCAACATTCAACAACTACTCAACATCTCATCTTACTTACATCAGTGTTATAAGTATAAAAGCTCATATATATGTAGATAGACAAGAGATTATTAGTTTGCGAAAACAATTCTGCTAAGATTGATTTATATAAATTTTACACGTGATAATTTTTAGCAGACATCATAATATTGTCAGTCAGAACTCAATAAACTAAACCGGTTACAATTCTGATATTGTCTTTTTGCTTCATTTGATTACTATGAAAAGGGCAAGTGAAGGATTTTAAATATTAGTATAAAAGCTCATATATATGTAGATAGACAAGAGATTATTAGTTTGCGAAAACAATTCTGCTAAGATTGATTTATATAAATTTTACACGTGATAATTTTTAGCAGACATAATATTGTCAGTCAGAACTCAATAAACTAAACCGGTTACAATTCTGATATTGTCTTTTTGCTTCATTTGATTACTATGAAAAGGGCAAGTGAAGGATTTTAAATATTTTCTATGTGTCAAAATATATGTGAAAGAGTTGGCTAATGATGTGACAAAAATTACTTTCTCCCAACATAAATCATAATGTTATATTGGGATGCCGTTTTCTTTAAATACCACCATTACTGTTGCCTATAAATTGGTTACAGATTTATTGTATTCCACGTGTAGCTATTTCTGTAATATTTGCAAGTCGATAAGAATCTCACTAGACATATCCAGTACGAAAATCCGTGCTTATAGTTACAAATGGAACTGACGAGTGTAAAACTAATTTTTTATTTTAATGACAGTTTTCTTTCCCATATCGTCTCAAATTAAGACTCTGTACTTTAAAAGCAAACGAACAATATTCTCACTCTGTTCTGTAATAGACGGAAATGATAAAAGTCTACACCGACAAAATTGATCTAAAAGTATCCTTACATAAAGTGCAGTGCCAGTCACAAAACGAGAGGAAAAGGGTTTGTTTTGTAGATATGTTATAAGATCGTTGGAAAATGGGAAACAAACTTATTATTACAAGACTACACGTCTCCACTTAATCAAGGAAAAAGTTGGCTTTTACTACGACTATAATAATATAAAAATATATGTATATAAAACCATGTAGACTAAAAACATAAAACATAGAAAAACGACCCCATGAAGAAGAAAAAGTATCATAGAAGTTTTTATACTTTTTCTGTAGTAATGATCCTACAAGTATTATAGAAATAAAATTGTAGACATATATACATATATATCAAAGTTTCATAATAGTCTTATAAATATATGCCCATCTTCATCATGTTTTTCTTCCTTTGGGCAAAACATGAAAGAGAACAGATTGTATGTTTTGTTGTTATGTTGTGTGTGTATGTTTTTGAGTGCTGAAAGGGTATGATTATTGTTCACCCTACAATTATAATTAGCAAATTTGTGTGTCTGATGAGCTCTGATTACTCTCATGATTACTATTTATTACCAACATTTTGAACCAATTGACTCTCTCCGGTCTCCAATCCAACTCTTTATCTCATCAAGTTTACATATACACAAAAATATCTTACTATATTATTTTACTCTTTATTACTCTTTTGTATCCAGCGTCTAAAAGTTCCATGAGATTTTTTCTTCTGATGTCTACAAATTTAACCACAATATTACATGTTTCGTTATTCTCTATAAGTGTCGTTTAGTATGAATAATAGAAAATCATTGAATTTCAGAGCATTTGCATAAAAGCTTCCTGTCAACTTTAACAACAACCACCACATATATAATAAAGTGAATGCTTCAATCATGAATATTGACGCTTCTGTTATTTTGTGTGCGGTTTTGCATGAGGTTTTGTGTTTATTTTCATTGTCATTACTCATCTGTATATTGAGCTATATGAAACAATATGAATCTTTATAGTTTGCACAAAATCACATATTGTAATGCATGTAAATTACCAATTCAGTCATGAGTACCAAAATTTTGATTCTATGAGTTTTACTAACCTGATTAGTCTTCGTCCCACACATTCCTCTATCGCTCTTTTAATAAAGTCATGTTTTCTCAATCACCACAACGTCCTGAAATTAAATAGCTTTTTCTCATCATCACCACAACATAAGCTCAAATTCTCAAATCTATGTACCACATCATATATTTTCTCAAGAGCATAAAATATTCTACAATGCTATAAAAACATGAGTATACTTTATACTTACGTACATAGTATCATCAATCAAGGACCGCAATTTTATATATTTTCATTGTAAAGAAAGCAGAGATTTGCAAAATTCACACAATAATGTCGGCTCTATTAGTTATATATAAAAAGTTGTTGTACTTATAAAATGATTGGTCTACATGATATGTGATATCCACTTCTAATTATAATTATAGCTTAGCGTTATTTTATACTATCCAATAGACGTACATAGTACATACTTGGTTATGATGAACGATTGCTAATAATACAACATACTTATAAAAAAAACTTATAGAACTTCAATTCTATACTATAAATTATGATGATATATATTTCTCACTAACTGTACAGAAAATTACATAGTACAATGCACATATATATTTCTATTTCTATACTTGATTGCTAATACATGAGTACTCTAAGGTATATGTATGAAAAGAAGAAGAAATTGAGAAAAAAATTCTTGTAGCTCTTTTAGCTTGTAGTATGTAAGTATGTAGTAAAGTAAGTCATTAAAGTATCTTTGGCTCATTTTCCCATGAAATTATTAGCCTAGGAAGTCAATTGTGTAGCAGCAATCAAGTGCTAATTGAAATCTGGTATTTTTATGCCCTTTGATTTTTTTCTTGCTATACCTCTCTGAATTCAATTTACTTTGCGAATTTCAATGTATTGACTTTATGGTACTAATACACATTGTCACTTACTTATACATGTCATCCATCAATTAAAATGAGAACCGATCTTTCATCATTTATCTTGAGCCATATAACACGACTAATGGTAACAATATACCACAAACACAATAAGAAAAAAGGGTTGTTTTCCTACTAAAAAGTGTTAAAATAACGTCTCATATGTGTACAAGGAGTGGATTTTGGTAGTTTTGTAGAGTTGCCCAATGAGATCTAACAAAATATACACTCCTACTCTCTCGTCTCTCTCTCTCTTACCTTGATTTAAGCCATGCGCTCCTCCCGAATAAAAAAATATTACTATCCGACTCTGACAAGAGGAAACAACATAACATAATATATATCGTATCGTTGTTGTTGTTGTTACTATTCTACCAAAGTTTCATCGTTTCATGTAACAACTATACAACAATACATATTTTACTTTACTACTTTACAGAGAAGAGAGATATATTAAATGTACAACTCTTTACCTTCTCTGTGAGTTCTCTCAAAAGTCTTTCTCTCTTTTTCTCATATTATCATCATACCAAATCATCATCATAGTTCATAGTGTAAGAAAGCTGTATAAGTATATACACCACAGTATTATTGTATCTCCCCTTGCCTTTTAGTAGTTAGTGTTGTACTTGTCGTCATCCTCATCTAAATCACTACACAAAACAACAACACAATAGACGTCTTTTGCTAAGACTATGATGCTTTGCACGAGAAAGAATAAGAAAACACCCGAGAGCTTTTGTTGTATTTGGTCATGTGTGAGAATTGAGAATAGAGTTTTTATACACAAAGTTTGTGTTTCTAATCTTTGAAAGGAAGGATTTCTTTTCTGATTTGTTGTTCTTTCTGTCTCACTCTTGTCTATTACTATTGTGGCTAAGTGAGTAAATGAAACAGTAGCTTGCTAGACAGAGAGGCGCATCAAAGTTGTCCACCAAAAGTTTTTTCTCTTGATCTTTTGATATGAACTTTTATTGCGAATTAAAAGTGCGAATCAATATGTGACAGTTTGACATTAAAGTACAAAGTGTGAAGTTGTGATATATATATATTCTTAAACTATGGAGCACAACAATAATGTGAAGGTATATCATTAAAAAAATTAAAAGTTGTTCTTCTGTGTGATTAAGTTTTTTATTAAAAAGTTCCAATTATTATGTTTCCACAGAATGGTGAAGGAGGCTACTTGTGTACAGCTTGTGGAGCAATGATTGCTGATAGATTTTTACTAGAAGTGTCTGGTCATCCTTATCATAGTAAATGTCTTAAATGTTCATGTTGTCAATCGTCATTAGAATCTGAGCCACTTTGCTATCTACGGAATTCTCAAGTTTTTTGTAGGAGTGACTACCAAAGGTAACGTCATTAACTAAATATAATTTAGTTTTGTACATAAAAACAAAAGTTTAGTGTTTGGGTGGTGCACATAATATTTAGTTTTGTTCAAAAGGTCGGCTTTTGAAAACTTTCTTTCTCTTTAAATGAATTCTCTCTGTCTGTCTCGCTCAGTGTGTATATATATTTACTTTATTCCTTGTGTTGTTCATGTGAGTAAGTAAATAAAATTACCCAAATAATCAACACCTATTGAACTCACCCCAAGCCTACGTAATCCAATTTCACACAATGAACAACAGGCATGCAATGCTCACATCATTTTCAAAGAGATATTTTCACTTCAGAGTAAAAGAAGAGGGTGGAATTTTGTTGTAGAGAGATATTGACAAGATAGAGAGGAGAAAGTATAGTAAAGGATTATTTATAAACATTTGGTAGTTTCAAAATTATTGAGTTTTATTGAGTGTGGTTAAGGCTATTAAAATGTAGACAGATTTTGACGCTAGTTACTTATTTGTGTTGTAGAATTGTATAGACGAGCTTCAAAGTATAGTTCCATAATTGCAAGCATTAGTTTTTTATTCTGTCTGAAATCTGCAGAATACTAAAAAAGTAAATACAAAAAAAATTATGTAACATAGCCCTCATCTTTTCTACAGCTTATTCTTTAAAAAAGAAACATGTGTAGCAAAAAACTTAAAGTACAAAGTGTTAAATTCATTCTGAAACCTTTGATTCTTCATGCGAAAAAAGACAATTGGATTTACATATTTGCATTTTTATGTATTTTGTCTCAAAAAACTACAAAATGTTTCACTGTTCATGTGTAAAAGAGTTTTCTAGAAGATATAGAGGTACTATATTCATATAGGATTAAAGCAGTGGAGGGCCACTCATGTTGAAATTTTCTTGTAAAGAATTCTTTCAAGCGAAATCATGTATATTTTTCTTTCTTTCTCTCTCTCTCGTTAGAATTTTAAACATGAAGAGCAAAGAGAGAGCAAATTCAATAGTCTAGAATTTTTTTTCATGCATCTCATTATACATGTGTAGCATAGAGAAACTTTTGGAGAAAGCACTCACTAGCTATAGACAATGATACAAGATAAAAAAAAACATGAGAACAAATTTTAACATTCTTAAATATTTTTCAGACTTTTTGGTACAAAATGTTCCAAATGCTCTCGAGCAATTAGTTCGACAGATTGGGTTAGAAGAGTAAGTATAAGAGATTATTAAAATATCAAAATGTATATTGATTTCTCCATTATTTAATATTTTCAGGCTAGGGATCAAGTGTATCATTTAGCATGTTTTGCTTGTGATGCCTGTAAACGTCAACTAAGTACTGGTGAAGAATTTGCACTATCAGAAGAAAAAGTGTTGTGTAAATTACATTTTCAAGAGCTATTTGATGGTGGTCGATCATCTAACGAAGGCAAGTACTCATCTTTAGACTTTATATCGATCTCTTTTTGAGGAAATTGACAAAATAGAGATCTTCTTTGATGTCTTTTTATACAGATAGCTGTGATGGAGAATCACCATCTTCAAGTAAATCGAAAACCAAACGCGTGCGTACAACTTTTACTGATGAGCAGTTACAAGTACTGCAAGCCAATTTTCAATTGGATAGTAATCCTGATGGCCAGGTAAAAATACGAAAAAAGTACAAGACTTTTTTACATACATATTTTTTCAATGCATGATTGTCTTTGTACATCTTTAGAAATTAGACCACTTTAAAGTATTATAGTTTATACTTAAAAAATCTTTCGCCATTTTGATGATTTTAAGTTCTTACATAATTCTTTTCATAGGACCTAGAAAGAATAGCCCAAATCACTGGCCTATCAAAAAGAGTGACTCAAGTATGGTTCCAAAATTCTCGAGCTCGACAGAAAAAACATATGCAGAAGAAACAGAACAAGAATTCTGGGT
The DNA here is from genome assembly GCA_009869805.1 of Oncopodura yosiiana. Taxonomy (NCBI): domain Eukaryota; kingdom Metazoa; phylum Arthropoda; class Collembola; order Entomobryomorpha; family Oncopoduridae; genus Oncopodura; species Oncopodura yosiiana. Next base: position 2,826 of record VCNE01004211.1, on the reverse strand, counting down.
ATAATTCTCATGGTAAGAATTTCTTAGAAGTATATACTAACATCACTACATAAGTATATAGATAAAGTTTTTTAGTCTTTCTGATATGCTACGGTTTGTTACCCTTTCTAATTACGGATTTCCTTTATTGCTTCATTAAGTGCTATTTACAATTTTTTCCTTGTAATATCTCCACCATACTAAAACATTAACAAGCTTAAAATACTAAAAAAACATGGCATCGTCATCATCAACTATGTAGTAAAAGTTGAAATTATGCCTACGCCTCCAACATATGTTGATAGTACCTATTAGTTTGATAGTTTTAGAGTTGAAATAAAAAAAATATAACAAGAATCATAGATAGTATACATAGTAGATACAGAGCAGAGAACATTTTGACATTCGTCATGCTTTTCGTGTCTATCTAGTTTTTTATTGTAGCACAAGTGTAGCAAACGCGATACAATTACAATATATTCCCTTCTTATATATCGATTCCTGAATTATATTTTCGGCAGACCTTCTCTTATATATACTTTTAGAAAAGAGCAACAATAGCTTATGGTAGAATGCATTTTGCATTGTTACACTTCATCTTGAGGGTTGATATTTCCACTTGACTAAACTTTTTCAAGACGAATAAGAAGAGCCACAATCATTTTACCTACAGGACAGCTAGAGTAACAACTTGCGACAATAACAACAAGCTAGGAGTCCTTTTCTCTCTCTCATCTCATCTCTCATTCAATTCAAAATATATAATATAAGCTCGTGTAATTTTTTGTCGCTTTCTTCACAATCCCTTGCAGCACCTTAGAATTATATATATCTCTCTACAAGAAGAATTAGACAGAGAGAGAGACTTGACTTGACAATAGTAATCTTCTTCTTGCAAGATGATGATGAAATGATATAGTGGTTTTCTGTTCTCCATCATTCCATATAAAGCTTTATATATACATATAATTTCATGTGTGGTTTATGAACTTCTTTTTTATCCTTCTTCATAGGTGGAAATTCATTTGAAAAAACTCAAGCAGCCAGTCAGTTGTCGGACTCTGACTCAACTTCAGCCTCACCATTGACTATGTTATATTCCTTTACTTAATGTTGATTACTAAATATGCCATGTCATTGTATTTATATTCAACCGGTTCTACATAACTTCACTCAAGTACTACAGTACCTATACAACAATAATATACTATAAAAGCATCATGAAAAATCTTTCTCTTTAGTACACACAAGTAAAGGAATCTCATCTACTATTATATACAAAAGTGAAGTGAAGAGAAGAAGAACTGAAGAATGAAATGTACGGGTACTACAACTAAAAAGTATAAAAAATCCTAATACTATACACTATTACACTTGCAGCTCATCACACAGCACAAAAACATATTTGATTAGAAAATAAGATTACAAAGTTTATAGTACTTCAGTGTCAGTCACATACACACATATATTATTATACAATACACATAATAATACAAATCTATGAAGAGATTGTTCTCAGATTTGGTGAGTTGCTTATACACATAAAAAATCACAGATCGCTCACAGATTGTTGCGATAGGAAGAAATAAAAAAGTGTATTTGACTCAATGTGAGGAAAGTGATGTTGGATAAGAAAAAGTTGAAAAATGAAAAGTTTTGGATAAAAAGAATCAATTTACTTATCAGCCAAAAATAATCTTTTTTCTTGTTTTTTTGCATTCAATTATTACGACATACTTATGTGAGATTGTAGATTGTAGATCGAAATGCGAGTTTCATCAACTGGTCATACTAACTATTAAATGCATATCATGAAATCAAATAAAAAAGCATAAGGAATGACACCTTTTTCTCTTTCCTTTGCTGTATATATGTACATTTTACCTTCATTATTAAAAAATACACAATGTACCCACAAAATCATTGTGTACACGACTCTTTTTCTATATAATATTTCGCTTGGTCTAAAAGTTTTTTCAAAGAGTTCTGTGTAGCAGGTAGTTTATGATTTTCTTATTCTCTATTTCTCGCTCTCTACTACAACACATGACGCTCCATTAATAATAATTCAGATACAATACAATTTTTTCTAGAAGAAGAGATCTTATACATATAGTAGTTTCAAGACTTTCGACATATTGATGATGTAACGTGATATTTGACTATATTGCCTTTTTCTCTGATATGCGTAAAAAATAAAATATCTACTCTGTCATCGCACATTGACTTTATAGCTAGGAAATATTCAGAATATAATATTTCGCTTGGTCTAAAAGTTTTTTCAAAGAGTTCTGTGTAGCAGGTAGTTTATGATTTTCTTATTCTCTATTTCTCGCTCTCTACTACAACACATGACACTCCATTAATAATAATTCAGATACAATACAATTTTTTATATAAGAAGAGATCTTGTACATATAGTAGTTTCAAGACTTTTGACATATTGATGATGTAACGTGATATTTGACTATATTGCCTTTTTCTCTGATATGCGTAAAAAATAAAATATCTACTCTGTCATCGCACATTGACTTTATAGCTAGGAAATATTCAGAACAATATCCGTATAATGTAGAAAAGAATATAGTAGTAGGAACAGTTGATATTGTTGGAGACAGAGACTTTAGCGTTTTTTCTCTATATCTTTTTATCTATCTCTACTACTCTGCATAGATGTTCATGATGATACACAATACAAAAAGTCGACTCTATATATCCCATATTTACACTTGTACAACTATAGGAGTTTGGACCGACGACGTTAACAATCGAGTTAATGAAGGGAAGAGAGAAGAAGAAACCTCCGTTTCATTTTTGATAGTAGAGAGAGAGAAAGAGAATTCAAAT
>VCNE01004210.1:0-49242 GCA_009869805.1 Oncopodura yosiiana | reverse complement strand
TGAAGTTAGTGATATGAAGTGTGTACCTTTTCTAAAAATTCTCTTGGTTCGCAATCTGTTAAATCTTGATCTACATTGTTTGTAGGAAGTGGACAACATGTGATACGAACGTTGTTTAAACCAGTATTATCTGTAGATAGAAAAAGTAAATTAATTAGAAGAATTTAGAGCAATCTACATAATTGTATTGATAATCTTTGGATATTTTTGCACAAACCTTTAGTTGACTTGTCAATTTGTGTTTGTATTCCACACACAGCAGTATTCAATGGGCAGTACTTTTCTCCAGACCATTGGCCTGGCTCATCAGCACTTACATAAGAATTTTGCTCTTGTCCAGCACAAAGCAATCTAAAGTTTGTAGCTCCAGAATCATCTCTACTTTCACCTTGATACACTTCACTTTTCAACTCAAATCCTATAGCATAATTTTGACACTCTGTATAATAGTTAGCACTCCATTCGCCATAATTTCCAACCCCACTAGAAATCCATTTAACAATTGCACCACTATTTTCTTTTATCTTAGCACAATATAACATTATACCGTTGAGACCACTATCATCCAATTTCCTTCTTTCATTATTAGGTAAAGCAAATCCTAAATTAGTTCCTACTAGATTAATAATACTTGAAATTCCACCTTGATACTTGTGTATTTTTAACTTTGCACCCGTTACATAAGAGTCTACTGGACAATACTCTGAATTATACCATTGACCAAAATTTGTCCAAGCAGGTGACTCTAGAATTGTTTCCTTTTTTTGAAATTGATGATATCGATGACTAGATGATGAACTTAATGAAGATTGAAGAAGACACAAAATTAATACAATTTTTGAGAACACAAGAAAATTCATGGTGTACTTTATAGTTTGGCTAATGCTAAAAAAGTAATTTAAAAATCATTGTTATAACGCTGTGTAACAACTTAACCACTTGTTAATTATAAGAATGCAAATGGCACTTGTTTATAGAGAGCCAAGTCATGATTAAATATGTGGCTATAACTTCTATTCTTCTATGTTGAGTTTTTCTTAGAAATATTAGTTCTCTTTCTCTTCTTATAGTTGTTTAGCTTAAAATCGTTTATGGGAGCCGTCATTAGTTAAGTTGTATACGAATGAATAAAACGAGGACAAGTTTCATGAGAGAATCTCTTGTTATTGCTATGTGCCCATTACTCACTTTATAGATGAGAGTTGTTAGATTACAAAAGGATAGGACGACTAGGCCACATTTTTATAAATATTTAGGCATAAGTTGTGTCGTCTCAATTCTACTAGTCGTCTAGTGACTTGGCTCTAGTCTTGATCTTGAGGGGCTTATGCTTCAGATTTGCTATTGGCATTAGCATAATATATGTATATGTAAATCATATCTACAGTAAAAAAAACTTGTACTTTTGTTGTCTATGTAAACTAATAATTTATGCCTGACTGATGATTGCATTTGAAAGAATAACACATGATTGACAGCAATAGGTCATTTATTAAATACTCATATTTAATTATGCTACTTAAGGCTGATTTTTTAGATTTTATGGTAGGTCAAGACATACATATTTTAAAAAACTGTCTATTAAGTCTAGACATATTGTGCGTGTATAAAGGTGCGTATAAGACATGCGATAATTAAAAATGAGAAAATAAATAATACATTTGGTTTTTATTAAGAGGAATATATAGTATAATCACATATCACAATAATTTAAATAATTTGTTGACCATTAAACACTTGAAGTAAATTGACAATAACCATTGACATCATAATTGCATCCATTACGAGTAAAGGTAATACAGTCATTATGCCTAGAAATCCTAAATCACTACTGAAACCAGAAACTAAAGAATTATCTCCAGATGACCCCAACATTGGCATTAAAGAACTTCTTTCTCTATAACCTTTATTACCATGAATCTTGTTACGATTCTTTTTCCTCTTGTACTTCTCGGTTGAATCTACAGGTATAAATGTATCAGTGCGAATTTCTATTGAGCCACAATGTCCTACAAGTTGATAAATTTCTGTAGCATAGCCAGCTGGAACTGTTATTAAAATATTTTGCTTAGCACATGTCAAGTTAATTCTAGGCAGAAAGTTTTATGTTTACCTGTAATTGAGACTTGATTAGATTTTTGTCTGCTTCTTGTGTTACTTAGTGTTTGTCCCCAATCTACGCCTTTAGAACCTTGGCCCGACACTGAGAAATCAATGCCTGGTTTAATTTCTTCTTTGGGCTCATTACCAATCTCAATTTCCATATTTAGAGTTCCTGTTGAACCAACTGTTCCACTTTTTTTGCTATTGTTACCGTGTTTAAAATCTTGTCCCATATTTACCCCAACTTGTCGAGCTTGGGAGAATGTCTTGTCAATCAAACCGTCTGTATTATCAAAGGTAAAAACCTGGCACAGGTAAACATATTACAAATGAAAAATATTTAGGAAATGTGTTATACATTATATTTTCATACCTTGTCATAAAATTCTCTTGGTGTACATCTATAGCGTTGATTTTGATCATCATTATTTGCGTCGTCTTCTAATGGACAACAAGTGACACGAATATTGTTAAGTCCTGTATTATCTTTAGTAGATCTATCAATTTGAGTTTGAATTCCACAAATAGCTGAACCATCAGGACAAAATTGTGCACCAGTCCATTCTGACTCTTGATGCTCTGGCTCATCATTCCAATAATTTAAATCTTCTCCAGCACAAATAAGTCTAAAATCAGTAGCACCAACATTATCTTTATTTCTTAACCATTTACTTTGCCTTGGTTCACTTTTTAACTCAAATCCTATTGCAAATTGTTTACATTTAGTAATATAATCTGCTGACCACTGTCCTTTTTCTCCTTCACCACTTGAGATCCATTTCTCAATAGTACGACGACTTGAGCTTGTGACATTAGCACAATATAATCTTACACCATTAAGTCCACTGTCATCAAAACGTTTTCTCTCATTAGTTGGCAGAGCTAAACCAAAATTTGTGCCATGTAATTTTAATACACTCTTAAGTCCACCTTGAAATTTATGAATTTTTAATTTAGCACCAATCACATAAGTTCCTGCAGAACAAAAGTCTTCATTTTCCCATTTCCCAAAATTACTATAGTTTGGTGATTCTAGTACTGTTTCTTTTCTTGGTACTTTTGGGATCACTTTGGAACTTACATTTTGAAGAGTTATGTAGATTAGTAGTATGAGAGTAATAATGGTAGCACATGAGTAATTCATTTTACTATAATGGACTACTACTTTGCAACAACATTGTTACAATTCTTCTACAGTTGATGCTGCTGCTTTACTTCTTTTTGTTCTCATGAATCAACAATACAAAGCCGAAATTGAGGCTCATATTTATTTTGTAGGTAGGCAAGTTTTAACATGTGCTTTTATAATGATGAGATGAGCATTTTTAATATTGTATATATATCGGAGAACCGGTTAGAATTATTCTAAGAGATTGTTGGGTGCTAGCTAAACAGTTTGCATTTCATGTTTAACAAGCATTTTTACATGACGGCTGAATCACGAGATAAAAATTGTTGAATTTGATTATATTTTTAATTTTTAGTTTCATTTGAGACTCACAGTAAGGACTATTTAAACCTGTTTGTTTTCTAGTCGACTTCATATTGTCAAAAGAGTCATGAATATTATCTATTTTTCTTTATGTAAGCAATAAATCGTAGTTGATTTAAAACGCCTTTATTTGTCATTCATCGTCCTCACTTCAATAAATATTGAGAGAGAAAACTTTTTTAGAATGTCTAGTAGTTGTTTCTACTACTACGGGACTAGATTTACGAGTGCATGGTGCATCAAGTTGCCAATAATGTCATGTCCCTATTCACATGAGTTTTGTTTTGTGGTGACAACAGGTTAGCTAATTATCTACATAAACATTTTATTCATTTGAGTAGAGTACAAATTTCTAATGTTACTACTCATCTTGATAAACTGGAGCTTCAGTTGTTGGTGCACCCATTGGCTCACACCATTCGTCTTTAGTTTTCACCAAGTCTGTTAATGATCATGAAGAAGATCTAATTAATCACACCGCATATAAATAAGAGATAAAGTAATTACCAGGAGTACGACAATCCTTTTCACACTTTAGATAACAATCAGAATAAAAGTTACGGGACCATTTCTTAGATTCTGATCGTCCACAAACATAATCTTTAGCATTTCTTGAGTCTAATCCTAATGTCCATCTGGCTGGATTTTGTTTAATACACGCTTTACTACAAGAATGTATGCTGCATCTACGTCCTACAAATATTAATACATTTATTTTGTAAAGAAACTAATTTTTAGAAAATTTTTACCTTCCGTTTCCCAAAACACGACAAAAATGCAAATTGAGACTATCGTGAAAAGAAATTTCATCCTGTATGCACAAACTTACATAGGAGCGACAAAAGACTTTACTAAATATAAAATCAATTATATACGGAAAATGAATCATATGTCGAAGTAGGTCAATTTGTGATTTATAAACTGAGCTTCCGCTATGCTTTGTAGTATGACTTTATTGTTTATTTTACACTTACAACCATTATAATACACAACAATAATAATTACAAACATTTTTCAGGCTTATTAAAATAGGACTTGTTATCACCAACAAAATCACAGAGAAGAAGAAGGATTAGTCGTAGTAGTTCCTAGCAGTAATTGCTTAGTTTCAATTTCAATACAAGCATTATTGCTATCTTGTAGCATTGCTTTATTATTACATCCATTCAAGTTTGTTTCTATCACAGGCAAACTACGACGTTTCACTTGGAATTCTTGGTAATTGATTTTAAAATAATGTTGAACTCTTTCACAACAAAGGTAATTCCCTTGTTCCTGACTATGCATCAACAGTCCAGTAATGATTAGAACGCAGCTAGTAATTAACCCAAGTGTTTTTCCAATGTCGAGCAAAAATAATGGATAGATTAAGCGTGTCTTCAATTGGGAAACATATTCCTCAGGCAAATCTGCGTACTTTATAAAACACGAAAGAAGATATATAATATTATTAATATGTTAACATGATTCTACAAAATTCTCACGATATTAAAACAAGTAATCTGATTAAGATCAAAATTGTCTTAGGTCAAAAAAGCTTACTTTTTCTCTCTTTCTACTGTATTATTATTAGTATTAAGCATATATATATACCTCTGAAGCCCAAAGTACGGGAAAGATTGTATCATTAATCTTTCGAAATCCTTTAAATTTCTGAAGACTTCTCAATTCCATGTTGAGTTGAACAGTTCTTCGAGCATGGAGTATAAAAGCAGTACGCTATGGAATATTTTACAATTAATTTCTCACACAACAAAATAAGATTAAGAAGTGTGTATATATTAGTACGAACCGGCTCAATGTCCGCATAAGAATTGTGTAATGTTTCATTCGGATGCATGTTATATTGTTTAATGAGCGTTTCATCACCCTATAATTTATATTAAATTGATCATTATTACAAGAGAATTTTTGAGAAAGATTTCCAGACAAAAACTATAATTCTTACATATAAATGATGAGGATGGCTTATTATTCCTGGAGCACCTGAGAACATTTTTATTATAGATTAAATTAGTACATTTTAATAAGATATGATACGAAATACAATGTATCTTGTTGGTATTTACCAAGTTGGCAGGGAGCAAGACTGAAAGAACCTACGTAAGAATAAGAGAGAAACAAATTATATAATAATAATGATGATCTTTAATGAGCTTATTTTTTTCTCTTACCTTTTGCTGGACATCGTGGTAGATCTTCATTAGTCTCATCTCTTGGGCAAAAACATTGGTTCTCAGGTAGAGTTGAGTCAAAAGACTCTGGTGGAATTGCAAAACGATATGTTGGAATGACGTCAGATACGACTGTGTCTTTGACATAGGTCATGTGCATTGATCTAAAAATTTCTGGACCAAATGCATGAATGACACGATCTTTAGTTAAAAATGGTGGATGCACAGTGCCATCACTTCCATTAATCATATTACATGATTTTCCAAACCAATATGGTAACTCTGTTTGCCCCTTCCACTTAACAATTTGTCCAAAATCTTTATAACCTGTTACTCCAGTGTAAATTTCAAATTCACCATCGACTGTTGTTGCATTTCTCTGTAATGGAGAGTACATATAGCATATAGCATGATATAGATTTTAATTAAAGCTATGAAAATATTATAGTTAGTAAACTACCCCAACAAATAATGAGAATGTTCCATTTGGAACTAAAGTAATTCCAGCTAAATTTTGTACACTTTCCAGTAATGGAACATGCCATCCAGAAAATAATAGTTCACCGACTCTTTTTGTAACAAATGGAGTCTCTTTAAATTCATTGATATACTCATGAATCATATGTCGCATCATTTTTGGAAATTTACGTGAGAATGTAGCCACTGAGATATACGGTACATTTATTACAGTCACAACATCATTTTCTGATAATCCATGAGATAAATCTGGTCTGAATTTATATGTTGTTACTGGAATATAAGATACTGTTCCACGCTCTGGATGCTCTGTTACATTGACTTTTGAACGTGTCTCTTCATAAACATAACCTCCGACCTCATGTACGATAGGTTTTTTTCCATCTACTACGTCTTTTGCATTAGTCACATTCCAAATAGTTATAGAAATATAGACTGGAACTGGAACATTTTTCCAACCATCAAAGATTTCACTGCCACTAACAAGTTGTAATTTCTGATGTCGTAAAGAAAAAATTAATATATCGATCAATTTAAAATTTATGAATTGAAATTTTATCAAACCTGAATAAGTAGAAAATCTACAAAAATTGGAATTAGAAACCAAAATGAAACCGTTGAGATTAAAAGTATAAATCCTGTAAGAATGAATTGTCTTGACCGTGACTTTTGCATTGTTGATGTGTGCAAATGAAGTTAAGCTCAATAAAAACTTTGTTAAGTCAAAAGTGCCTTGCTCACATCAACTGATTAAGCTACTTAGTTTAACTTGCCTTTAAAAAAGATTTTTAGAGAGAATAAGTTTTTTTATAATTCTTTCCAGCATATTAATCCAGCTTCATAGAGAGTTCAGTTCACATGGTCCATTACATTCATATATATGATATAGCCATATATATATCTGTAAATCACTAGTTTCATTTTTTCTCATGTAAAAAAGCGTTGTGTGGAATAATTTGTATTATACGTATAAAAATTTAATGAGTATAGGCCAGAGACCCAAGAAGCAATGTTTATCAAATGATGAGAAAAAATAGTTCTGTGCATTTAAGTAAACATTGAAGATAACCTCGAAGGTCAGAATCTCATATATCAAAACAAGAAATTTGCTTCAATATATGGAATTTTATAGAGTGATGGTAAAGATTTTATATTATTAGAGCACAATAAGGCAGAGATCAAAGAACTAACAACTTGTTACTTTACAAGAAGTAAAAGCGCATTTTGTATTTAATGAGTTGTAATAAAATGCTGCTACTTTTATTTTATGACATTAAAATTTTCAACCGAGACATTTTTTATTATGAAGAATTGCAACACATATATGGAAACTCCAGATGTTGCAACAACTGTCCAGCGCGTGTTCACTTTTTATAGAATTTATAATTCATTTTAATCAAAAGAAAAAACAAGTCATTTCACACAAAATTGCAGCACATATGTAGTTCTAATTACTAGATGCGAAATGTGTTCTATGCCCAAGAAGAAGAATATGTTCTAAAAAATTCTCATGATGTTACATTAGATTAGAGTAAGCACTTACAAAATCATTCTGCCAAGTAAAAGTGCTATTAGGAAGAAAAAAGAATAGCCAAATGTGTGACGTATGATAAATCAGTCTTATCAAAATCAAGTATTTAAGGAAGGAAGCTTGTATTTATTTTAAGAGTACAAATTAGTGTAATATAAGGTGAAAAGTTGAAAACTAATTGCATTTGAAAAGTAAGTTAATTTGCAGTTGCATTCTAGAATTAATTGCTTATGCAGAATAATATCAGGAAAAATTCCCCAATTTAAAGATTTTTTTGTTTCGATGAGCTTATGGTTTTTTTTTTGTTTGGAAGTTTTTCAAATATTATACAAGAAGGTTTTCATAACTGCGCATAAAACTTTTTATTTACCTTTTTTTACTAAATTGGTAAAACTACACGAAAAGGTGAGTGATCTGTGAGCTCCGTGAAATTATTTTTCCAACACAAACCTAATACAGATGCTTGACTTTTTTGTCAGCAATATACACTCAAACTTGCTGAAAGCAGAATCAATTGGCAGAAAGCGAAGTTGGACAATATTGCTCAACGGAAGATGTTTGAGTTACATTTGCGATGTGAATTTTTAAAATCGAGTTTCTTAAAATAAATAAACTTCCCATTACATTTTCATAAAACATTTTTTACCTACCCAGAGCTTCCTACTAAACTAATTACAAAAGATACTTCATGTTCACATCATGGTTTAAGTGAAATATATAATAACACGCTAATTTCATTTTCCTCATCATGCAAAATATATCTCAGCATTATATCGTGTCATATGAAATTATGGGGAACTCGGAAACATGAATGAGAATTAGTTGCTTTATACAAAAAAATTTGTTATTCACATTCCTCATAAAAAAAATTTATTATTTATCCTTTTCAAAAACAATACAACAATAATTCTCTTCACATTTGACAAATGCACACTGGAACAATTGTCTGTCTCGTTTCACATTTCATTCAACTTTAACTACCTACTAATTATATATATAACAATGGAACTTGTTAAACACAACAAATACTTATATATAATAATATAACAATTATTTATATGTACATTTAGTGGCAATATTTTCTTATATAATTATTATAGTTAACTGGTATTTTGGTACGAACACAAAGTACATTAAAAATGCTTCCATTTCTTCTTCTTCACATCATCAGATGCTGAATTCTTCTTCTTCTTAAGCTTATGTTACAAGAGTTATTACAGTTACAATCAAAATAACTGATCAGAGTTGTTCAGTCTTGATTGGTATTTTTTGGTAATATATATTTATATAATGTGAATATAATTCATACAATAAATACCTTATATTTTGTACAGAGTTTTTTTTCCTTTGATGATAGTCATTCTATAATTTCTACTACTAATATTATTAGTAAAGCCTCTCTTAATTTTTTTAGACATAGATACTCTGTAAGTTAAAGTTTCTTTTAGCAGTACATATGTAAAGATATATTAAGGCGCAATTACAATAAGTAGTCAGTTTTTTAGTATACAAGAACATTTTCATTTTTTTTTCTCCAAAGCTAAAAGTTCAACACAGCTATTATCTCAAGTTTATATAATGTCACTAAATTCATTTTGTAGTAGAAAAGTGGAAGAAATACACATTGTACAAAAATTAACTTTCATCTGTTTCTTTTTCTTCTTCTTATATATATATATACTTATACGCATAGGTTATTTCTTCTTCAATTTGAAAAAATCTATAAATAGCCATAGCTTAAAATATATACATACTTCCTGTTTTGTATTTTGGTTTCACTGTTTCTCACTGTTTTTTTAAAGCAAAAAAGTTCAAGAACATTATGACCTAAAACAAATATATATATATGTATATGTATCAACAAACTATATATATTGAGTTGAGTACTATTTAGAGAGATAGAGAAAGAACGAGATATCCCAAAGAGATTTCAAGAAAAACAATATTGATGTTGATTAATTTAAATATTTCATTTTTTGAGCAAAATATATATTATATTTAAATGATTATTTTGTCTCTTCTGTTGATTGTTGAATAATAATAATAGTTGTCTCTTTCTGTTGTTGTTGTTGTATTAAAAAACTTTGACTATCTACATCTTCTACACTACAGTTGCTTGTATTTCAAGAGTCTATAGTTAGTCTGACTTGTTCCGCTGATGTTGCACAGTCGCCATTAGTACTAATGGAAATATCTTTTTGAAGAGAGACGCTTTGAATTCCTCCATTACCCACTGCATTTTCTTCTTTAGAAGGTTGAGTAATATAAAGTTGTGAGTTGAAGAATCTATATTTTCTTGGCCTTTGAGTAAAGTACAAAATTACTCCTGTAACTATTAGGAAACTGGATGTAGCAACAAAAATGACTTTGATATAGTCCACAACTAAAAGTGGTACTAGTAAGCGACTTTTGATTTTTTGACTGAGATCCTTTGAGAGAGTCATTGTTTGTTCTACATGAAATATTGGAAATACCATTTCTTTCATCTTTTTAAATTGGGGAAACTTTTTTAGATTTCTGATGTCAATATTTAATTGTAATTTTTTCTGCGAGAATAAAACGATTCCTGTATGAGGCTCAATGTCAATCATTCCTGCATCACTTGGAGATGGTGATACTCCTGCTGTTTCAATATATTCTGGATCTCCATGTAGAAAATGTGGCAAGGATACAACAATTGGACTTCCTGTCAATAGATAACAAAAAGAAAAATGGTTTTTAATTAATAATTTTTCATTTGGATTATTAAATTTAGATAATGTACTGATCTGCTAACCTTCTTGACATGGAGCCAAGGACATTGCACCAGCTTTTTTACATTTTTCTAAACCTTCAGTACAATAACATTGATTATCAACATTAGTTCTTGGATCCTCAAACATAGTCGGTGGTTCTGAGTATCGATAACTAAGAATATCATCATGAAAAGCTTCTTTTTGGAATACTAATTCAGATGAGCGACAAATTTCAGATGAGTAGACATATAAAACCTATTAAAAAATAAAAAGAATATGATATTAAATATAAATCATTTTATAGTCAATTTGTTCTTCTTCTTGAAATTGGGACTTGAATCAAAAATTGTAGTACAAACAAACAGAAACATTTACAGTATTACAACTTATTACAACATATGGAATAAATATTTAGATGCTGTCTTCAAAAGCTGTTATCCTGAATTATGAAGAAATCAAGTACGCAGGAGACAGAGTTCAATAAATAGTAAATAGAACTTGGATGGCTACACTTATAACATTGCTATAAACTACTATTCTCTCATATACAACATTGAACACACAACTAAATTAATCCATTTGAAACTTACTTTGTCTTTGGTAATGTGAGGAGAAAACATATTTCCATCAGATCCTTTGACAGCATTACATTCTGGTTTCTTCCACCAACTTAATTCTTGCATTTTATTCCATGAAACTACACTTCCAAATTCGGGCCCACTACTTCTCACTTCATAAACGCCTTCAACAGCAGTTCCATTCCTCTGTTTAAAAAAAATATCAGACAAAAAAGAAATTATTATCATTTATTAAAACAGATTACAGTCATTAACTGAAGCAATCAAAAATAGCAGCTGTTGTGCATGTCTACGTACTGCAGATTAAACATAAAAAATGCACTTTGTACTTTTGATTTGATATTCTTTGATTGCTTTTTTATATTATACAATACATACACTACACATGTATGATGTGTATATAGCGTGCATATGTATATATTATAGTTGTAGTTTTTTAAGCTTTTAGTAAAGGACTTACGCCATAAAAAAATCCGAACATTCCACCAGGTAATGAATTGATATCTGCAAGATTTTGAATGTTCTCTATGAGAGGAACTGTATGTGATAAAAAGGAAATATAAAGAATCAAATTAGCACCAAGAGTACAAGTAATTCGACATATTAGGATTTTTTTATAATATGTACTAACCATGCCAGCCTTGAAATATCATTTGACCAATAGTACGTTTAACAAATGGAGATTCCTATATAAATGAATAATTTATTTAATAAATTGTCAACAACAATAATAATAATACTTACATTGAATTCGTTGAGATAATCATTGAGAAAAAACATCTTGTCTCTTTGTATATGTGTTAGTAAGCTCTAAATAAATTCAGAAGAATAATCAAAATAAATATCTCTCTCATTATTATAATAATTACACCGGTCTAAATTAAAAATACTTACGATGTAAGGCACATTAGCAATAGTAACAATATCATCTTCAGAACCTACGGACAAATCTCTCCGAAATGTAAATGTATTGACAGGAGTATAAGAAACACTATTAGTTTCAGGATGTTCCTCAATATTTGTCTTCTTATGTCGAATTTCATAAGTATATGGACCTAAAAATAGGTACAAATATATATAAATAAATTAGTATATCATGTCTACAACATTAAAATTACAAGGAAAAATCAAATGACATTTATTATTTTTTCATTATTTTTACCTGCTTCGATTAGTATTGGCTTTTCTCCTTTAGTGACATTGACATCATTTGTAACATTATAGACTTGGAATTTTATTAGTAAAGGATAAGGCACTGTATATACAGATAGAAAAAGAGAGATAAAATCACATTAATAAATATTTAACATTAAATCTAGTAAAAAAAAGTCAAGTCAGTGTGTGTATTTATATTTTTACCTTCTTGCCAACTATTCCATAGGTCACTTCCATTAACCAGTCTTATGTTCTGTAAGCAATAAGGAAAGGACAATTATTATCATTTTTAGCACATCATACTCAACGACCGGTAAATGATATTGTTAAGTGATTTGTTTAAGTGGACAGTTAAAAAGAGCACTGACCTTATCTATTTGCTTTGATATTATAAGAGGTGTGATAATCCAGCCAAGCAAAACTGTGGCTATTAGAACAGAAAATCCTCCCCATAATAACACTTTGACCATTGACAGCCTACAAAGTTGCATTGTAAATGATGTTTATTGTCTTCTTTTCCTATTTTCCGATGTACTTAAATTTCTTCTTCTTCTTCTCCTTCCTTCTTGCTCTTCACTTTTTAATATTAAATCTCCAGTCGTTCCAATAATTGTTGTAATCTTCTTTTAAGGAAGCTCCAATTATTAATTTCTACTATACGACATTTTATTTCATACAATTTCAAATTATTATAATCAAGTATCCATAATAATTATTAATCTCTGGTCACAGGCAGGATTGATTAGAAATTCCAATTTAGAATACAAAACTGATGTGCAACTTTTAATGTTGCTCCACTTGATTTGTTGCAAATTGTAAAGTAGTTGCAGTGATGATTAAAATTTTGTATCACAAGTTTAATATCACTTGACTGATGAATGAATGAAAAATCCTGATTAGAGATGATGATGATGATGACGAGAGTGAACTGTTACTCTTATTCTATTAAACTGTTTGTCTATTTGTTTTCTTATCAGACGTGTACTTATTATATATTACATTTATAATACCTGAGAGAAGATTATAAATTTGTAATATCAAATTTCTACATCACTCACTTCACAGAATTAAAGTCTACACATATTTATTACAAATAACATGTGACTCACAAATGGCTTGTTTTTCTATGAAGAAGAGATCACACAACAAATTGGACTCTTAAGTCAAAGTTATTAAAATTTTGTCTAATGCTTCACTGTTCTACTTTTATTATATACCGACGACGAAGACCACACCACAAAAAATCAACAACTCAACATGTTTCCTCTGCGTATTGAATGGTGTGACTGACTTGTAGCTTGCCTCTCTTCTCGGCTTTTTACTATATATATATATACTTTTAGCCTATATCTATACCGGAGACTCTTTTTTATTACGTCACTTGTATATTATGCTTTAGTTTAGCTCTATAGCCATCTTTTAGTCCTAATAATATTTTCAAATGCTCTACAACAAAAATATTACTACAGAACCGTAAATCCACGTATATAAGTAGATAGTTTGGGCTTCACTTCCTTTTGTAACGCTTCCCAAGTTTTTACCTCGTTTTCTCTAAGCCACTAATAACACGTTGAACAGTATGAGAACCGGTCTTCGTCATAAATGAGAGAATGAGTAATGCAACTTTACTATTATTTTGTCTTCGAGTAGATTCCATTGTAAAGGTAGTATGGCGTGATGTCAGATTTTCTACGTGGCCGTTGCACAGTATAGCATAACTTTGTATATATATCAAGTCTGATGATGAATCATCATCATGCAATTACAAGAATGAAATCATACAATGTCAATAGTGTTGGTTTGGTAGTCTATAATATGATAGATAGAAGAGTGAGCACAGCATGTCATGGACTAACTCAGGATTTTGATTGCTGTCACTCATTTCATCTTCTCTCATGGACAAATAATCATGAAATGTACTTATATTTAGGAATGTAATGGAATTATAGCCCATGTTGTTATTTGTTAGTCTGGTCAAATAGGGCATGGTCTCATGAATTTGTAATTGAGCATATGTATCATGAAGTTCTCATATCTCTCCTATTACATATTCATTAGAATTGTTAGTTATTGGCAGCCGTATACAATGTTATACACACGAAAGTGGTCATCAAATTGCTCACATTAGTTAGATAACAATAGAACTTTGTTTATAGCAGATGTTTGTATATGTTAAAAGCTTTCTCATCCATATTCATAACTGAATTTTTGTTTGTGATGATGATGTGTTTGAGCGTTGCGTGTCTGAAATTTCAAATGAGAAAAAAAACTTTTTAGGGAAGGAACAAAACCTTAGAATTTAGCAAACATTAAGCATATTAGCTTAGTCTAAAACCAAGTTAAATAATTGAGCATTACATGATTATATAGTTTATAGAGCTAAATAAAATGAATGGAAGGTTATATTCTATAATGAGAATTCAACAATTTGCATATTGAGCTTGAAATAATATGTTTCCGGAAGCTTGTTACATTGGCTCAGTTCAAAAAGTTCATGTACACAATTAAATCCGGATGTAAATATGACTTTATCTTGATTTTTATCAGCTCAGGTATGATGGACTTTTCAATGATATGATGACGATAGAAGAGAGTGATCACATTGTGTTGATGGCATCATCGTTTGTTTGCTCTTTTTGGAGTGAATGACTCACGAGTTTTTGTCGTATGACTCTTGTGGCTGACTCTTTAGTTTAAAAAACTGAGTTGATGATATTTGAGAGTAATTGACCACGTAAAACAAACATTTATGTAGAATCATGATGAAAATGTTCCAAAAATTAGCTATCTCTGCTGAATTTGATCAGCTACACAGAATTTTATAATTTTGTCCTTCATATATAAACATCCTGTGGCACATTTGTCATCATGGTCATATCGAAGTAGTAACAATAACAATTTAAAAAATTATTGTTGTCCAAAGTCTATATGCATCTATATTTAAGTACATCAAGTTGCAATAAGAGATTTTAACTTTTAGTTTAGGTCTTGCTGAGACTGCAAAATTCCAGCTATATAATACATAATCGCTAATGAGGTCATCCAGTGTGGATGAGAGAGCATTAATGCAAATTTATGATGAGCCTACGTAATTTTCCACATCTTTTTTTAAATGTCACAGATACTTATCTTCTATACAACAAAGGCAAAACAATTATTCTTCTTCTTCTCCTCCTTCTTGTGCAATGTATATAATGAAACTTGAAAGAGAAGTTACATTAGAGTCTCAAATTGTAAATGCGTTAAATGTAGCAAGGCAGCAAAAACTAAAAGTATCAAGGTTACATTAAAATGAGTAGAAGAGAGATATTGAAGAAGAAACCTTGAGACATTTCTCAAGTTGCATATTACATTTGCAACAGAGAGAGAGAACCATCCAGCAAAAATTAACTATGAGAACTCCCATTTGTGTATATAACTAAAAGTCTGTGCAATATTCATATGGAAGGAAATGTACGATGATTGTTTAATGAAACTAATGATGCTTTAGCTTGTTGACTGGCAATTTTAGACTCTCTCTCTCTCTGGACTCTCTGTATCGATAACATCTGCCTTCCAGCTTTTTTAATCTTTGTGTTCTTCATCTAACCTCTGATCTGCTTCAGAGAGCTCTTTGCATACTTGACTGTCCAGTTTAGTAATAATAGTTTAAATTCAATAAATAAAAGAGAGTCTCAAAGTGATCTGTCACTATTCATCAGGCTTTTACTCTTTTTTAGAGTCTAATAAGCTGACACATAACACATATTATAAATACGACATTCTTCATACTTTGAGAGTTGTTGCGACTCTCAACTTGAGATTCACTGTCGTGTCATGTTTTTTTATGATGTTAACGCATTTAGTTAGTATCAACTAATAAATTGTATATGATGTGCCAATGTGTGAAACATTCATAGAAACGTGAAGTAGAGATGATATGAAAGTACATACCATAGTATTCTGATCTCTAAGTACATTTGTACTCTGCGTAGTAAATAGACAATATATATTAATCAGTATAATATTAGCGTATCACTAAAAAGCACAAGTGTAAACAGATGAAAATACATTGTATGAACTGTATTTAAATATGATAGTGAGCTACATACATCCTACATATTTGTAAAGAACGAGAGAGAGATGATATTTTAATGATGAAGCTTCAGCCATATGTTATAATATTCTACACAAATATGATCAACCAGATGAAAAAATGTGGAATATGAAATGGAGCATAGTATTTATTATGAGAGAGTAAAATAACTTATGATGATGGTAGATGAGTAAAAGGGTTGAAGTAAAGTTGAGGTGCTAGATGCTGTGTCGACCATTAGTATTGTAGATAATTCTATGGCCCAAGATTGGAATAATGTCACTATCATTAAATCATTTGACATTCCAAGAAAACTGCAAACATATTTCTAAAATAGCTAGCCATTAGCATTTCTTTAGACTGTAAGAATATTGACCAACTTCGATTTACTTTATCTTGAGGTAACGTATGGAACTTTAGACTTAGTCCAACCGAGCAAAAGTGAAACACCAACATGCAAAAGGCAGTTAAACCGTTTTTTTTATCTTCTCTCATATATAATAATTCTCATACAAATATGTACATATAAACATTGAATGAATGATGTATTATATACTGCAAGTTACTCTAACTAAATGAAGATGATCTTCCCTATGTCTATACAATAATGCTACACATCAAAATATCAAAGTCCAACTCATGTTTGCATTTGTACTCACTCTATCTTATCAATTATAGACTACAAACAGAGTAGATATATGTAGAGTACAAAGGTGTGATTTTATTTATATACAGGAAATAAATTACAAAATACAGTAATAATATTTATTGTCTTCATAATAAGAATCATAAAGGTAACAATTCTTGACACTCATGTTTCGACTTTTTAGAAGTTGATTTCTTCTCAGTCTTTTTACTCTTGAGAATGCCTAAACCACCTTTGGCTACAGTTTTAGACGAAGACAATTTATCTAGTTTGTTATTATTGTCACTAATTGGGTTATTAGGTTTATTATCACTTGTATCAACAATAGAACTATTTGTAGCTAGAAAGAATGGGAATAATGCTGACATCCATGGTCGAGGATGTTGAAAAAAATATAAAGTCAGTCCGACAATAAACAGAATAACACTTAAAACAATCGAAGCCCATTGGCCATAATGAACTATTGTGATTGCAAGTAACATTCTCATTTTGAGCAATGACACAATTTTTGGAGACATTGACACATCTTCATCAAACCAAATTGTAGGTAGTATCATATCTTTCATATTTTTGAACCCTTTGATTTTTCTTATATTACGAACTTGAACATTAATTTGAGCTGCACGACGAGCTCGTAAAATTAGCCCAGTATTTGGCTCAAGATCTACAAATGGACCATGTTTGTTTTCATCAGGACTTAATCTATATTGTTTAATTAATTGAGGATTTGCGCCTAAGAAGTGTGGTCTTGATGTTAAAATTGGTGCTCCTGTAATAAATAAGGAAATTAAATTATAATAAAGTGTCTTCAAAATTGTTACAGTTTATCAAGAAATATATACCAAATCGACATGGTCCTAAATCCATTAATCCTTCTGCAGGACATGTATTAAAATTCTCCGGCTCTTTACAATAGCATCGATTCTTTTCATATTTTGCTCCATATTCAAACATTCCAAAAGTTTTGAATCGATAGCCTTTAATATTCTCATAAAGAATATCTTGAGCAAAATTTAATGGCACACTACGACATATTTGATATTGATACACTTTGTAGTTCTTCTTGCTTGCTAATTCCTGGATGATAAATACTTCCATCTGTACTTCCAGCAATAGCATTGCATTGATCTCCTGGCCAAATATTTAATGTCTTTTGACCATTGAAAGAAATTATTTGCCCTAATTTTGAATAGTCTGAGACACCTCGATTAATTTCAAATGTTTTTTCTTGCGTTCCGTTTTTCTGTATTAATAAAAAGTGTAATTTACTTTGTTAGTTAGAAATTTAGCTAAGCATAAAAAAATTTATACTTACACCATAGAAAAATGCAAATGTTGCATTTGGTAAATTTTCCTTTCCAGTTAATTTTTGTAGTTCTTCAACTAGAGGAATATGCCAACCATCATGAATCAATTGACTAACACTCCTTGTGACAAATACAGGCTCATTAAATTCCACAACAAATTCATGAATTAAGTAGCGAATAAATTGTGGCAAACTAGATATCCTTGTAGCGACGCTCTGTATACACACACACACAAAAAATAAATATTTACAGTAAAAAATTTTTTTATGTATTCACTAAAATGTTTAGATTGCTAAATGATTGATTATGATCATCTCTTGAAGAGATAATTTGCGTGATAAAAGGAAATTAGCAAAAAGAACTTCATTCATGGCTCTCCCATTAAAATGTTACTCTCTTCTTCTGTTACACGTGCAATTTGTCATAATATGACAATTGTAAACCTTCTTTAAAAAAAGTTAAAGGTTGTAATATACTTACTACATAAGGTATATTAATGACATTGACTAAGTCATCATCAGATGAGCCATTAGAGAGATCTTTTCTGAAATAGTAGGTAGTCACAGGATTGTATTTTACAGTGTCGGCAGATTCACCATCACGAATATTGGCCTTGATGCGTTTTTCTCTAAAGTCAAATAAATTTTGACAAATTACTCACAAGAATCATTTAATGAGCAGTTAAAAAGAAAAATTGTTATAAATTATTGCTGTACTGATAGACGTAGGGTCCTAATTGAGTAATTTGGGGTAGTTTGCCTTCGATAACGTCTTGAGAATTGGTTACGTTGAATATGTACACTTTGAGGAAAATATCATGAGGAACTTCAGACCTATAATAATGACAAATTATTAAAATGTTTTAGACTCAAACTTTTATTTTATATGTAGCTTACCAATGTGTCCAAAGAAGGGACCCAGGACTTAGGCGAATTTGCTAAAAAAATAGATTAATAAACGCTTTACAAATTTTACTGCCATTTAGAATTTATTAAGAGTTCTTTTTTTACCCTTCTGATCTCCAATTGAATTATATAAGGAGCTACAAACCAACCAATAACAATTCCAACCCAAATTCCAATTTTGATGATTGGTAGCTTCTGCATGGTTTTAATAGCACTCGTTTTCATATCACAATCTTACATAAAGTCTTTCTTGGAACTACAAAAATAATTAGTGGGCAAGATGTCTCACTTGTATAACAACTCATAATGATTCACTTTATGTGGAAATCTCCATATTGCACTGATTGTAGCTTTTGCTCAGCACAACTATATAATACTCCAGTGTGCAACAATTGCAATTTGCAATAATGATGAATGATGTAAGAGATTTGTATTATACAAGCAGAGAGAAATATATTGCACTGATTGTAGCTTTTGCTCAGCACAACTATATAATACTCCAGTGTGCAACAATTGCAATTTGCAATAATGATGAATGATGTAAGAGATTTGTATTATACAAGCAGAAAGAAAGATCAAAAGTCACTTTTTCTTCTGTAAATCTTCTTCATGCAATAAATTCTTTTGAATCCACAAAAACTTCTGCGGTGTTGTGTACTGTAGACTTAGAACTTTACTCTGACCATGTAATTATGGGAATATCAACAAGAAGGTAAAAAAAGGTCTTTGAACGCAATGTTGATATTACGTGCAACTCAGAAATGATGAGTAATAAGAAGGAAGAAAAAACTTGATGAGCTGGATATCACACTCAATGTTGCATGTTGTGGTTTTCTTGGACCTTAGGTATTTTCTACGTGGAACTGGTATAATGGTTAATTGCTTTAATCCGGGAATTGTCTTCACAACAATTACGACTTATATTTGCTCTTGCCTCTTGATTGGCACAACACGAACTACACTTGAAACAATACTGAGAGAAGAAGCTGAATCAAATTGTGACATTAGTCTTTTTACACGCATTAACAACAAAAACTAGCAAGTGCTCAAAGTCAAAGCTATTAGATTAGTGATAGTTGTAAACTGAGTCAAGTTGTTATACGAGCCGAGCAAATAATATTTCTCCTCATTTCATTTCTTTCGGAAGTTGTTATGCTGTTGCATGCTCTTGCCTCTTGATTGGCACAACACGAACTACACTTGAAACAATACTGAGAGAGAAGAAGCTGAATCAAATTGTGATTGTGACATTAGTCTTTTTACACGCATTAACAACAAAAACTACCAAGTACTCAAAGTCAAAGCTATTAGATTAGTGATAGTTGTAAACTGAGTCAAGTTGTTATACGAGCCGAGCAAATAATATTTCTCCTCATTTCATTTCTTTCGGAAGTTGTTATGCTGTTGCATGGTCATAATTAAATAGTGTTAGCTTTACATTTCATACAGTATAAAAAGTCCAAAGTACAAAGTTGTAGCAAATAAGTGATGGTCCTTACTTAGCAGCTCAAGGCAGTCTTTTCACACAAACAGTGTGTGAAAAATGTCCTTTTGACTTTTTTATATTCATTTTTGCTTTTAAGTTCTATATACATATATAGGAAACTACAAAGTGGCTCTGACTACTCTAAGAAGTGAAATATAATAATGTTTGACAATTGAGCATTCAATGTGCATTATGTATATAAAGTGTTGCATGTATAGTACGTATACATAAAAAGTACTTGTTGATATTGACCTGAGACAACTGTGCTCTTGACTTGTAAACAGTTTTTGCTACTTCACAACTTCTCCTGTGTGCATCTGATGTGAGACAAATACATAGAGTTATACAACATTGTAAAAAGCATGCGTCAAGTAAAACGCAAAAACACATTTTTTGATGAGCCATTAAAAGCAGGAAACAAGATGTTTTTAATCAAAAAATGACGCTGTTACTTCATATAAAAGCATGCGTCAAGTAAAACGCAAAAACACATTTTTTGATGAGCCATTAAAAGCAGGAAACAAGATGTTTTTAATCAAAAAATGACGCTGTTACTTCACTTTATTCCGTTTACCGAGATTTTTACACTTATATTTTGCATATATATTTACAAGACTAAATGTAGCATCTAAACAATTCAACGGGTTTCACATGGTACTGATGAATTGAAATTAATTAATAGTACCTGGCACTCGGGCTTCATCTATAGCATATGTATCAAAAACTACTAGAAAAGCAAAGCAAAGAAATTGAAAAAGAAACGATACAAAGCAAGGTTAGTTTAACGAGTACCAACCCCTTCCTTGCTTGACCTTTGAACAATCATTACAATTGCTCTAAGGTCTAATGCTCTAAATGTTAATAAGCCATAACGCTATGAAATTAGTTTAGCAAATTATAAATTGAAACGACAGCAAATTGGGGATTAATAAGAAACACAAAAACAAATTAGCACATCATAATAATTGAATAAAGTAATATAAATATATAAATACAAACAACCAAATTCCATAAGCCAAAAACAAAATTCATAATTCATAACATAATTTCATAATTCAAAAACATCCAATAATTCCATAATCCATAACAAAATTCCATAATCCAAAAAAAAATCCAATAATTCCATAATCCATAATTAAAAATTTCCAGTAATCCAAGTATCTTCGCTCTCTCTCAATAATACATCCACTCAAATCTCTTAGTAAATCCAAAATCCATTCTCTTTCCTTATTCAATCCTCCATTCTCTTAAAAAATCTCTCTCATATATGATCCAAAATTCATATTTACCCAAAATCATCATCTTCATTAAATTGATATAATTATCCATCCAATCCTTATCAACTGCAAAATCAATCGACAATTCAAGAACCATTACTGGCTGTCTATAACTTAAACTGCTAATAATGATTAGAAATGAAGCTGAAATCAGTGATATTTTTGTTCAGTAACAGCGTCATTTTTTGATTACAAATATCATCTTGTTTCCTACTTTTAATGGCTCATCAAAAAATGTATTTTTGCGTTTTACTTGACGCATGCTTTTATATTTCCTATAGCTTGAGAGAGAGTGAGAGAGTAAGATTTTCATCCGGCTCGTGTACAGTTCTTCTTTTCTCTTCCTCCAGCAGTTCTAAACGAAATGCCAGGAGAGATAGTTCTTGTGAAGTAAAGAGTGATTTTTTGGAACCGCCTTCTTCTACTAAGAAGCTTCGTGTAATACTTTCACTATTGCCTCTGTATCTTTTTCCAGTGTATACAAACTTGTATGGTGTATCTTTTACTCATCATTGTGTTCCAGTGCAAACTACAACTAGTACAAAGTAGCAAGTTCATCACTGACAAGAGTTTTTTTCTTCTCCGTTGTGAGCTGTCCTTCCAATAGCATTTGGTATTCACAAGAAGTAACCTTTACTTTGCACTTGAATCTTGAGTTGAGTTTACGAGGGATATTAATTCTTCCTTTATGTGGTCTTATAACATTTCTATAGTTGACCGTGTTCACTTACTACTGTTTTCTCGTGTGTGAAATTGATGTTATAAAGAAACATTACAGTTTCACCTGAACTGTACGTACATTGTATATAAAAGTGAAAGTAATTGAATTTTGCAATATAGAGAAAAGTGACCTGTGATTCCTGTGGTGCTAATAAATTACACGGCTATATATAGTTGCTAAATTGCTAAGCC
This sequence comes from Oncopodura yosiiana, assembly GCA_009869805.1. Lineage (NCBI taxonomy): Eukaryota > Metazoa > Arthropoda > Collembola > Entomobryomorpha > Oncopoduridae > Oncopodura > Oncopodura yosiiana. Next base: position 26,389 of record VCNE01004210.1, on the reverse strand, counting down.
TTCTTTGAGCTCTAGCTGTCAACACAATAATAATATTTGCTAATGAGTTCTGCTTTCTCCATCTTGGTAAATTGTTCTATAGTATTTTTTGACACTTGGATCAGGAAGAGAATATAAGAGAAGAGTATATACAGCAGCTGATGTTAAGTGTAGAAGAGTTTAATGGAATTACTTTATCTACATATGGAGAAATAACATTTTATTCTTCATAAACTCATTAAGGTTTCAGCTGGAGTAAATTAAGGACACCCACGCGTCAAGTTTATAAAAGAGAAAATAAACCCGTAGCTCTTGTTGAGACTCTCTCATATATTATTTGTTGTGTTGATAAATAGGATTTTACATTTTATGTACTTCTTCTCTTGCTCTACACTCTTCAAAAGAAATATTAATGCATATTTATATGTTTTTGCTCATGGAGTGACAGGAGTTGTATTCATATATGTACTCTAGATTCTTGACACTCACGTAGTTTTTATGTATATAAAACTACACAACAGCAGTTTATCCTTGTCAGTGATTTCGACATACTAACCTGAATTTACATATTAGATGCTATATGCTTCATGTTCACTTTCTTTATATAAAGAAGAGCTTAAGCTGAAGTATAGCAGGGAACAGAATAATTTCACGGGTGGATTGAAATGAGAGAAGATGAAAGGGAAATAGAAGCTGCGGTTGATTTCATGCGAGTCTTGATTTTGACTTGTCTTTTGACAGTAGAAAGCCTATGAGCCTTAAGGTGATGAAAGTAAATAGGAATAGAAGATTAAATTAATATATAGTGCGTATGTTATAGTTTCTAATAACAAATAATAGCCTTTTAATCTTGAACAATAAATGCACTTTCACTAACTTTTCTTACTTTTAGAAGACAATTTCATTATCTTAATGCTATCATTCACTGTGCATATGTAATACATGCATTATTGCTAAAGGACATATTGAGTCAGCTTTTATGTTACTATTTTATAAATATTTCATCATATTGGAAAATAGAATAGACTCTGCAAGTGAAGTTAGGTTAGTTCTTGTATTAGATAATGCTAAAAGCTAAAATATATTCAATTTACTTTGAAATAACGACAGCACTAAAGAAGGTATAGTACTATGTAAAAAGAACAAATGTTATTCTTTCTAACTTACTCTTTGCTCTAATATACCTTTCTACAAGGCAATTTCCTCTACATGACTCTACTCTATATCTTTGTGTATTGTGGACTCTGGGCAAATAGACTAACTTCCTTTGAAAAGGAAAACTTTACTAAGATTGTAGTTTCCTGCTGTAATATAGAAAACTGTTGTATCAGCATAATGTACTTTTTACTGAGAGAAAGAAAATAGAAAAATATTATGACCCTATGACCAAATCAAGTGAAGTAAAAGTCTGGTTACTTTTCTCCAAAGAGGATTGTATATCGTGAGAATTGGAAAAGTGTAGAGAAAAGAGCCGAGAGCTGTCATAGTTTTTCATTTTCAGGTTTAGTACAGTGATCTATTTCAGAGAGAGACTTGAGCTTATATAACTTTTTTGACGCTCCAATGGACACAAAGTTTATTGCGTGACTTTCATTCCTCATCTGCCAGTTTCAGGAGAGAATAGTTATAGAGAGATAAAAAAAGAGAAAGACACATATGTTACAATCTTGTTATGTAATTTGAAGGATTGTCAGTTGCTCAAGATTCCAATCATTTAAGAGACAACTAGACTTCAGTCTCAGGACAATTTTGTCAATCACAGAATATGAGACTACGACACATAATGGCATAGAACTTACGATAACTTGTATAAATGTAAGGATGCTACGTCAAAAACAAAACTAAAGTAATATTTTTTGGCAGATATACTTTACTGTACTTACTTATATAGCATGTGATGAGCCTAATTTTAGACATTGGGTCATGACTACATATGTATAATAACGATGTGGTCTTAGCATAGAAACTTATTTAACTAGTTTTATGTTACGAGAACCGTATGGTAAAGACTTATTTATAAATAACAAACAAAATAAAAACATTTTCTAAACTGTCACTCAAATCCTTTTAAGATAACGCCTTATGTAATATATGTATTCGTCTCTCTCTTTCAATCAGTCTAATTTTTAGATTGACATATGACGTGACCTTTGATGCATTTTTCTGTCTTGGGAGCATCTTTTTATTTTTCCCGACAATAATTTTTTTCATTGGTTTCAGTAACATTCACGACAAAATTGTTTTGAAATCTTAAGGTTTGGTCAATGAATAATGTCTTTATTTACTACTATTACAATCACGACAACCAATAAATCTTGAACTAAGGTGTCAGGATTGCTTAGCTGTCACTTGACTTGGATTGTCAAGTCATAGAAAGCATGCGTAATAAATTACAAAACTTAAGCTCTGTATAAGGCTCTTTTGCAAATTTAAATCCACACACACAATGAGAAAAGTAGTGAGCTAAACCAAACCACTGAGTCGAAAGATGAAACATGACGTGGAATAATATAGGCATTTGATACTACAATAGTTTGTACATTTTCAGTTGATGCATAATAAATTTCATAATGTAATGAAACATCTGTATGCGGCTGAATAGATTTGATACATGTACATATATTATCTACCTTTTACGTAATCTTCGATTTGCTAAAATACTGAATTGTAATGAAGACGTGTTTCAGTTTTTGATAGAGATGTAATAATAATACAAGAGTGCACACAACACTAAATAATTTCACTCTGGACTCATTTGCATATAGAATAAACTTTTTACCATTATTGTTTTTAGCCTTTTAGATAGTACATATGGAATCATTCCAAAGAGCAACTCTTTTCATTACATAGTGTCTGCTACACAATACAAGAGAAGTGCATTACTATAACTTTATACTTCTCATATTAAAATAATAGTTAGTATCTTTAGCCACACACCACTGTGTCTAATGTGCCTTAGTTTCATTTCCTTGAACTCTCTTTTGCCATTTTGCAAATTACAAACTTCATAAGATGAGAGAAAAACTTCTTCTTCATCATACAGAGAGCTTCATTTCAAAAGAAAAAAGAGCTGCAATAAAAGTTGGCCACATTTTGGTATTTTAACTCAGTTGAGTGGGAGCAAGAGTACAGAGAGTACAGTTTTGATATTCAGTGACACACGATTGCTGTAAAATAATAAAACGTTGTGTGGTTTCAAAAGTTATAGTTGGAAACGTGTATTATGTTCGTAGTATAATAAGAGAATCTATACAAGCGCAAAGTTTGTTTTCGTTCTCTCATATTATAATACTCAGGAGACTCAAAGAACAATATAAACTATAAGTTCTGAAATTTAATCTTTCATTCAACCAAAGTCAAAAAACTCTGCTCTTTTCAATATATAAGTTCAAGGGAAAGCGTATAGAAGGGAATTGAGTAGAGAGTAAATTGAGAAAAAAATTGGTCTCACTCAGTTGATTTTTCTTTGGCCGTGACATTCTAAGGTTTTGAGAAGAGAATACGTAGCTAATTGTAATTATGATGACTACTGTTATATACAAGTATATATAAGAAAGTAGAACATCGTATCATCAAGAGTTTTTAGCTATGGTAAAAAAATAACTACTATATACTCATTCTTTTTGATGATGATGAGTATCATCACTATAGACTCTGAGACTAACTTAGCAAACTTAATCCATTTGTGCATTATCATTATTTCGTGAATTGTGAAATTGAGTTGACGAGAGTAGATAGATCCCTTTCACTCTATATACAATAAAGTAATTTGATATTCCAAGTTCCATAGTGTATATATATATATTTTCTTTAGTATTAAAACGCAATTTTATTTGGCCATGACTTTGCCTATAATCATAACAATTCAAGTAAAAACTTATGGTCTATAGTTGCTGTATGGCTTTAGGAACTTTTGCTACGATGTTTTCAGAGAATAGGTAGACATTTAGTAGTTTATGACAATGAGACAAGCCTACGGTTAAAGTCAAGGATATGAGGTGTAATAATCCATGACAAGTTATTAGAGCTTGTGTAAAGCCAAGGTGTAGACATATACAGAGTTTTCTCTTGATCTCAACAACTGAATTTAGTACACAGTCGATCATATTGACAGCAGCTGCTATACTACCTACTCTTACTATTATTCTCTTCTCCTCCTACTGTTTTAGTGTAGAAAATTGATTTTCAATAAATTGTATCTAATTATGTTATAAATCATATTCAGGCTATATAGAAAGAAATGTAACAAGCTGCTACGCCAAGAGAAGCATATTGAAAACAATCTGAACTGAACTTGTGTACTACACATACATTTTATTGTGATATTTATACCAGTACTAAAAACTTTCTGGAGTACTCTACTAAACTACTAGTATAGTAGAACATAAAAAGTTTCTTGGCTTCCAAAGACATTTCTCTCAGTGAATTGCAACAATAAGAGAAACTTGCAAGTCAAGAATTGTTTGGCTTTACTTCTTATGATATAATAACTGTGTCGTCTTAAATCTCATTTCCTGCGAATAGTTTCGCTAGTACAAATAAACCAAAATGCCGAGTATGTCTGTTTCTCATGGTGGGATACTCTACTACGTTGTGAAAGTTCCAAGGAGTGAATTTGAAGCACAGTTTTCTCCATCAAGTAGTGAAGCTGAAGCTCCTTCCATTGGAGCTAAGAGGATACCTGTGTAAGTTTTTTAAAAAGGAATTTAATGTAATGAAAAAGAAATGTGAGACTTGAGAAATCAATGAAGCTTTCACCTTATACGAATTTTTGTTATTACATAAAAAAGATTAGAAAACCTTGAGTCTTAGACAACAGTCAACACTTTGACTCTGTTACTCACATTACATATCTTTTGTAAAAGAAATATCTATCATCAATCATGCAAACATTACCATATGGTTTTTTCAAGTTCAGACCAAAAAGCTTTTCAACATCATGTAATCTTCTCGTTCCTCTTTTTCATGTTGACATATTGCAATTTACTTTACTTACTTAGTCTAGCTCTCATCTAAAAATAAGCGTATATAATAACATCTCTACTATAGTCTACCGAATGTCATTTAGCGCTACTCAAGTAATTTCCCAATGTGGTGATAGCTGAAATATGAATTAGTTTGACCTTTGTTTTTTCCATAAAACTCATTATGCAGGCCAGAATGCACATATCTTTTACACTATGTGTGTATTATGTATTTATTATGTGGATTGGATGACGTACATGCATCATAAGAAAAGATCTCCCACGAGGAGTAATGAAGAATGAATACTTGAAATGTGAATATCTGTATCATAGAGGTTTCTCTATGTTGTCAGTAGGTAGCAAAATAAGTTGGCAAGCTGGCCTGCATGCAAAAAAACACTTTTCCACATATTACATATGAAGCCGATGATGACAACATCGAGGAAAAAAGAGGATATAGTTGTATCCTACTTGTATTCTGTATTATGCAGTTCAGTTGTGAATCTTTTTTTCTATATAGGATGTGTCCTGTTAACCTTGAAAGTACTATAGAGCCAACAAATTTATTTAAAGTTTAGAACTGCGCTTTAAAAAAACCTACTTACTTACATCCGACGACTATATTCTAACAACATAACATTATGTATTTAATCTGAGATGAGAAAATATAGGATAAACTAGCAAATATACATAGTGTGTACATAATATGTAAACATTTGTTTGCTCTCACAATTTTTTTTGCCAGTTGTGCACATTATTGTTTGCTTCAGGTACAAACGATGTTGCTCATGTTTCCAGTCTCTCTGCTTAGTAGATACCTTCATTTTAAATAAATCTCTTCTCCTATGCTGTTGTCATTTGCTCATTTTCTTCCTTGCTCGGTTATTTACTTATGCAGTGTCACGATGTGTCCATAGAAGGAATTTGGTAATTACATCCTTGCATAGTTATTAAAGAGTCAAAGGGTAAATTGAAAGGTTAATGGAAAAAAGTCTTTTGAAAGAGAGAGTGCTGTATGAATTATGACTGCTTAAGTACGTACATGGCATGATGAGATGTAAATTGATTATCAATATTTACTACGGCTAGGTTTTCAAGACCTGCCTGCTAAAAAGGTTAAAAAGTCAAAGTCAAGTTCAACAATGAAGGCAATTTAGTCTCAAAAGAAGAGACCGTGATTTAATGGAAATCTCTCTCTCACTAAACTGATTAAGTTACATGACTCATCTCTAATATACTGTTGATTTGATCGCATCATCAACTTAACTATTGTATAATAGGGAATTTTAGATGAGCACACATATACACTAATGCATAAATACATACGTCAAACTATATTACATGACATTAACAACTTTATCGAGTGTATACTCAAATATTTTATTTTGAGGGACAGGGAAAGATGCAAAGTCATTTGAGATGATGTACCTAACAAACAAACTCTATCTAAGTGCTGATGTGATTTCTTTATTCATTATCATCATTAATTTCATTGTCATTTAGTCAGTCATGTAAAAACTTGAGTTAGAGTCGAGAAAGAGACAGGAGTTAATGAATATTGAAATATTCTAATGCAGAAATATGTATCTATAGATAATCAGTAAAGAATCACACACAGAGTTATGCAATGACTTGTATCTTTTTCTTGCTATGTATATTTATTTATAACTGAATCAGAACAGCAGATGTAGGTCTTTTCATCTCATGACATGACATTAACTTAATTTACTATTTAGCACAAACGACATGTTGTTTTGTGTGTTGTGTTGACACGGCTAAAAGTCTGGTCGAAGCTTGGCATAAAATGTTTATAGTGCTTTTAAGACATTTAAACCAGAGCAAAGTTGTTTACGAACGTCACTTATTCTCTGTACTGCTCTTGTAATAGATTTATGTCTGCAAAGTCATTTACGACCAGACAAGAGAGAGAAGAGTATAAGAGAGGAAAAAATATCTTGAAGCTGATTTTATTTTATTGGTCAGAGTGGCAGATTACAGATGTAAAAACTGACACGATTTTGAACAACAACATTAGCATTACAGATTCTGTGTAAAGGCCATTGTATGCTAAAGATTAAACTTGTAAAATATTGAAGGGAAATGTAATGACTCGTGAACTAGAATGTTGTTATGTTCTCTCTCTCTCTCCCTGCATTCAAATTGAATCTTGAGACTCTTTTCTTCTTCACATAAAGTAATTCAATAGGATATGTATGTTCTTGAGTTATTTTTGGGATTTAGGATTCGGAAACAACGTCAAAAATCAAATTGAGGGAAAGAGTACAAGTAAAAAAAATCTCTGTTTTTTGCAACAGATGTGATGATTCAGTTTGCAAAATTGAATTTGCTTAAGGGGAAGTTGATATATAGTAGATTATATTGCTATTTTGTTGATCTAGATTTCTAAGAAATGGTTTTGGCTTCTCTCTTCAATACATACATTCTTCCACATGTCAGTCAATTACTTCAATAGTCTTTTCAGTCCTCTCTTTACCTAACTCAACATCTAAATCCTTATAGTGAAGAAAAGTAGCTTGGATTTGTAATCCAAGGCTTTATAATCTAACCACTTGAGTAGAATTGATGGAGTAAATTGCAAGAGGCAAAGCCAAATGTGAATTTGATCCAGAGAAAAGAAAAAAAGATATATATACAAACAATCTCTGTCTCTCATAATGTATAGTGCAGTTAAGAGTGAAGGACGAATTCATTATTTTTCAGAAGCATAGAACTGGCACTAATAGAACCCTTTCTGATAAAACTGATGAGAAGCTCAATTAGGCCACACAAAACCAAACTAGAGTGTTAACGAGTATCTCTTCATTTATTTCTGTGAGGCAAAGTAGAGGAGTAGGTTAGCAGTTCAATTCATTAGTTTTGTCCTTTTCTATATAGGAAATGAGAGATCCATCATTAGACAGGAGATAGACACCTAGACATCATCATGACTTCTGTCCTACGCTATTTTCTGTTGCTCTGAAAAACTTAGTTTGAATGTGTGTCACTTTTAGTCTCTAGTCTCACGAAATTGGTTCATCATTTAACTCTGTCATTCTCACTTTACTCTTGTATAGATCAAGATACAACTATAATAATAACGATACACTCAAATATATCCACTGCGCATTTTCATCATTGGTTGCTTCAAAAAAAATAAGGAGAGAGAGAGTAAAAGGTGACATTGAGATGTTTATGGTAGCTTTCCAAGATCTATACAGATTTATCAATAAACCACATAAGGCTTAAAATAAACTGTCATCTTGTTACCAGATGGGCCAAATAGTAAAAAGTTAAATGTCAAGTTTACAGAAAAATAAAATGTTTGCCAATTGTCTATTTTGCACTCATTTATGATTCAGTGACATCATAAGGGGTATTCTATTTCATTGATTAGTTATTTTAGACTCCATCGTAGGAAGGTACTAAATTTTGTACCTACACATATGATGTGAAAGCTTTTCACTTTCTTTCATGAGATAGCGACAGAGAAAAAGGTGAGTCATTAGATATCGATTTGAGGAGAATGACTCGCTGGAATTTCCAGGCTTCAGTAAGCAGTTTAATGTAATTTAGGATAGAGTTTGTCATGTCAGTGGTTCCTAATCTTCTTCTTCTTAGAGAAACATGATATCATTTTGTCCTTCAGTTTGATACATTACAAGACTAATTCGTTACTCAGCTATTATGTTATTAAGACAAGACTAAAAACGCCTTTCCTTGTAGAGAAATTCATGGTTTGGGTAAATGAAATTTGTCTCTTGAATGTCAACTCTAGACTTATGAAGAAGGAACTCTTATTCAAAAAGAAACTATATTATTGATTTCCAATATTTGATGCATACAAAATCAATTAGAGGGTGTACAGTAGTAGCTAATATTAAAAAAGAAACGCTGCAAAACAGGATTTCCTTTAATCTAGATGTCTTACATTGTAAAATTTTTTCAATTTTGTAAAGTTTTAAATTAGATTTTGTGACATCCTGGTGAAGTGAGTCAATTATAACTTTATTGAGCAAAAATATTGATGATTTGAATATCAAACTTTATGTATTTCAAAAGTAATAGAAATTGAGTTCTGTATAGACTCAAATGAAAAAAGAGATCATTACATAGCTATTCTTGCTACAAATCATGTCTTGTAGTATAACTGAAAATAAATGATTCTCATGGGACATTATATTCTACTTTAGGGTAGAATGCAATAAGGATAATAGTCAAGGATGCTCTATGGTTGCTACTTTAGGCAATTAAGTTAAGGAAAGAGTAGCAAAAGGAATTCATAAAAATAGTACCTACTTCCCCTGTAATTTCCCTCTCTTATTTCTTTTATAAAAATACCGATATCAATAAATTTACTTAGGATTCGCCAGAAGTTTTTGCGTTGAACTTTAGGTATTTTTTTGCGATTTTCTTAGAAAAGATATTTTTATCTGACATTATTGATAGGAGATAGAATGCTGTACAAAACACATCTACATATCATAGCTATCATAGCAAACTTTCTCTCTCCAACTCTATGATGATGTCAGATTCTAAGAAAGATTCAATTTACAAAAACTTTCCTCCGAGCAATACATGTCAATTTGTCAGTCTCTCTTCAGATTCAACTCAGTTTATATAATGCTCAAAATTGACAGCTTGACAAATTGTATCATACTATACAATACTTTATAATAATGCATAATGTATTCATCCAGCAGGTAAAGTAGATGAGTTATGATACATGATGTGTCAGTTTTTGAGTGGATTTACTTTAGATACTAAAGTGCTTATCATCTTGATTTAATAAATTGCTTAGTAAAACTTTCTGGTCAATATTAATATTGTGACAGAAGAAAAATTTATGCAATGTAAATCTCCATAAAACTACTAAAAAACATTTATATTGATGACTAAGGTGTATATTTTTTTCTTTCCGTTTCACATTTCAAGTCGTATAAATTTACATAAATTTAAACCAAAGATGCAAAGTACGCATACGACAAACTGTCATGCTTGCGTGTTTCTTTTTTCTAAAAGTTTACTCTTTTTTTATCTTTTATGTTCCAAACACTGCTTTCGAGTTTTTTTAGATACGCAAAAAAGTGTACATACACGTATACATATCTAGGTGCTGCAAATTCCACGACTTTCAAAGATTTATTTGGACAGGGAGAAAAAGTCCGTATTTCATCCGAAAAAGTTTTACTAGACAGGTTTCTCTGTAGCTACACACTTTTCTCTTCTTCGTACCCGGGTTATGTCTTTCATCTCCCTCTTTTTATGTCTTGCGTGTGTTTTTATATAGAACTTTGAACAAACAATAAATGTCTTGGCCTTAAAACTTTGATGTAGCTGCTGTTTTGCCATAAAGGGTGTAAGAAGAGTATTCTCTCTTTCACCCAAAATGTTTCATGATTGATGACATAATATACAAAATCTTCCCTGTTATTACCATATGCAGAAAAAAGACAAATCATACATTGAAAAGATATTCTTGCTTGTTTTCTTGTTTGTACATTCTTGTACTACTAGAGAGACTTTATATGTTATTCTTTGAATCAGCGGGAGATCACTTGGCAGAGGAGTATATATATATATAATCTTACAATGCAAATTCAGAAATATAGAGAATGGTTTCAGTCAATGTCACTATCGAATTTAACAAGTTCAATGAACCTTATACCAAAGATTATTAAAAAAAATTGTAAATACCTTGTGCGAGATTTACTTATTAGTGCATAATGCTACTTATTATAAGACACCAAAAATCTAAAATTATTTTGTTTTTATTTACAGTATCGAAACAGGATGGGATAATCCATTCAGGCCCGACGGAGATTTATCAAAGGAAGCAGATCAGATTGTTGAATTGATAAAAGAAGGAAAGCCCATCAATGACGAAAACCTACGGAGTAAAAGTCCGAGTGTAAATGACCCAATGAACTCTGTCGTATTTACACATAACAAACTGAATGTAAGTTTTTGACATTCACATTATGATTGCTTTCTCTTAAACATTTCCTGTTTAGAATTTATCCTATTCCTTGTTGATCAGATTTATATTATTTTTTATTAAACTGTTGTCATTTTTATTTTTTCTGTGCAAAAAAATGTATGTAAGTACTCTCGCTCTCATTTTTGATATTAGATACGCATGAGACCTTTTTTCAGCTTCAATTAGTCAGAGAATGAATTCCTAGAGGCAAATATATATTTTGAATTAAAAAAGTTGATGATGGAAATATAATAATAAATTGATTTGATGTGAGATAATATTGATGATGATGGTTATATATATGATGCGTAGAAGAGTACTACTAACGAGGATTGACATGACTTTCACCAGAGGGTCGGTGCTTGCTCTAACATTCCTCAGTTCTCTGTAAAAGTAAATTTCCATTACAAAAGTACATAATAAATTTTCATTTACAAGAACCATTAGAAAGCTATATATACATTTATATATTAAGTGAAGCTCTATGATCAGTATTAGGAACAGGAATTATCTTATTATAGATATATACATACACAACTTTCCCACTTGAGAAATGTCCTTTTTCTAAGCAAAAACGTCGCTAATTGCTCCCAATTCTTTTCTAACTACAGGCATCCCCTGGAAAGGGAAATGCAAACGGTTCCGCAAATGGAGGTGGCAATGATGTCGTCGTCTCTTCTGGTGCACAACCTGGTATACTAATAATAATTCATTTTTGATAATTTCTGATAATAGAAACCAATTACTAATTGAGTGACTCTTTATTGCAGGTGTGGCGGAGCACGTCGTCCTGAAGAAAAAGAAAGGCTGCTGTGTTATCCAATAGGCTACTACTCCATAAGTTTTAGATTTATTAAGAATATATACTATATATATATATATATATGTTATAAACTAGACTATTATTATGTACTCTATATACAAACACTAAAAGATAATTATTATGAACAACTAAAAAAACCATATTACCTAAATACTATGTAAAAAACTGTACATGTACTGTTGTAACTATTGTAGTCATCATTTTAAGAAAATACTAAATGAACTAATAATTTTAAATGTCTTATAGTAGAAAAAAGAAAAACGATTATTATTATGTCAAGTTTGCTTTCATAAACTATATATATTATTACTATAAATAATGTACGCAATGTAAGATATACCAGAAAAAAATGTACGCATGATGAAGAAATTCATAGTCTCTCATGTCAGTGTTGAATGAATGTAAAAGAAATCTATATATGAGAATAACTGTGTAATCGCAATAGTTGTGAATGATTCCAGTGACGAGAAATTTTTAAATGAGTAAGTTGAAAAAAATAAATATATTGTCTCTTCTATAAGAAGAAGTTCGTATGGCGTCTATCAGTTGTGTAGAAATTCAAATAGTTAAAAAAATAAGTATAACTGCATAGTCACAGTACAAGAGAGAGAAGAAGAAGTAATTATTACAAATGGAAAAAAGCACTTTCATACATGTTAGTAAGAGTATTAAAATAATCTGTCTATAATATACTACTATCTACTATTAGAATGGGTAAAGTGTAGAAGAAGACTCTCTGTCGCTTTTTTACGATTGAAATATTCATTACTATTGCTACTACTACTACTATATATAAAAACATCTTCTTCTCTTGTAATTTGCAAAAAGTATACGTACTACTGTACTATCTATAGAAATTTCATAATTGTAGAGAATAGGGAAAAATGTTACAATTTCTACTATGTATTTAGTATGCACCTGTGCTATTACCAATTATTCTCAGACCAAACAAAATTACTTATAAAGCACAAACATTTTGCATTAACAGAAGTAGAGATTTTTTTAGTCAATTAGTTAGTACGCAGCTAAAGAAAACAAATTTTTGTAGCATCTTTTCTGGCAATTTACTACTTTTTACTCTTATGATTCTAGCGTAAATTTTATTATTACAATTTGAATACTATTGCTACTATATAGCTACTTTCTAATACATAAGCTAACATTGAACTTCTTGAACCTACAATTAAATTGAGTTAATAATTGAGGACTGAAATGTGAATGACTAAGTCAAAAAAAATAAATAATTGAATAAATTATTATTACTAATGCTGCTGAAAATATTAATTGTCAAAAATGATCAAGGTGCACGCATTTTAGAAGAGTGAAAGTAGAATTTTGTGAGGAACATTATTATATATATAATGTTCTCTTTGACTTTAAAGAAAATTGTAAACAGAAGCAGCTTTAATAATTTCAGATTATTAAAAAACTGAATGTCTACAATATAGCCCTTCAAGGCAGCTTTTAAATGTGTATGCAAACAACTAACTGTCAACGTTAATTATTGCTATATACAGTTACATATATATTAATTGCATGAATAAAATATATACATTATATTACACTAATATATACCTGTGTCTAGACTCTACAGAGAAAGAAAAGTAAAGAATTGTCAAATATTGCAGAAATGCAACCGTATTATTATTATTAAAAATTCATTATTATTAACATTTAATTTTAAAATGTGAAAAAGTACTACACATGATATTGGTATTGTGGAAAGAAATCCTATATTCAATGTATTTACCCCAATTAATATATATATATTATACGCATTTCATCCAATTCAACATTCGAGATTACTACAAAACATGAAGTTGAATAATAATCTCTACCTTATCTTGTAAAAAATATTTAATGAATCTAATGAAGATATATAGAACTCTTTACCAAATATACTACATATAAAATAATAATATGTCCTTGTACAATTTGAAATGAAGTTAAGTTGGAAGATGTTTTTACCGATTCCAGAGGAGGATATTGACTAGATCATAGAAATAAAATACAGTGTACGAATACAGTTATCAACAAAATGCTGTGCTTTTCGTCATTAATAAAAAAAATTGCAACAAACAAAATGTCTTGAATTATTTTTTTTGGATGATTATTACATAATTAAGCGAGAAAGTATGCATAAAAGTAGGGAACTGCATAATACATCATGAAACGTATCATAACATGGTACAGTTTCTTGCTCTCATTTCACTGCAAAAGAGATTTTCATATAAGAATTTTCTTGTTCTCAATCGAACTAAATTCGTGTATAAAAATTTTGACTATAAGTTCTATCATAATTAAAAGAGAGAAATTGGATCATTTGTTTTGTTAGTATGTTATTTCCAAAATATCATATTCTTGTCTTATGTAGGCATTTTTAAATCTCTGATTATCTCATTTTGATCATCAGTGAGTTTTTTTACTAAGGAGAAGCGCCAATTTGTGTTTTATTGTGACTCGAGTCGACTAGATCAACAAAGTTGAATGTATGTAAAAAATACAAAGTTCTGCTAAGCTTACGTGTCGTTTTATACAAGGACATTCATTCATAGGTTGTTATAACTTCTCACAAACTCTGTTCTCAGCATTTGAGTGGTAAACACATTAAACATGTGCTCTCTCTTTTGTCTTTTATATCAGCTGAACAAAAGTGTACACACTTTCTATTATTTAAATTTTTGGAGTTAAAATTTTTTAATGTATCGTTAAAAACCTAGTATATAGTGTTTACCTATTATTGCTGTACGTATGTTGACTATTTTTTATCTCAATTGAATGAGATTATCAATCGGAAATCATGAATAAATTGCATCAAGAGTTACTCCATGAGTTTGAGTGGAATGTTGGATTATTAATTCTATTCGGACATCCACAAACTGTAAGTCTTTTTTTGATTTTAACTCAAAACACATTACTAAGTAAATGTGATTTTTATTACATATTTTAACAGGGTTATATTGATTGTCTTCTCAATGAACATCTTATAGATACTTATAAAAACCTTTTCAAAAAAGACATTCATCCTCGAATGTTTTTAGACAACTTTACAAGTTGGGATGAATTTTTACTTCACTACAACGGATTTTTCAGAAATCTAAGATATATTTATGACGATGCAACTCAACATAAATATCTTAAATGTATCAATGGTCCAGTAACTGTTGATTGGATGCTAAAGTTGGCAAGGATGGCAGGTTAGTTTTAATTTTGGATCTTTTAGTATTTATAATATTTGTTGGATTAATGATTACTTTTTTCTATTTATTAGAGTATGAGACTTTACAATTTGCCGACGATCCAATATTTCTAACAATGCTTGAAGTTGGACTTGATGGAACATGGAATGACAGACTTAATAAAATAAGAAGCATTTTGTATCCATCGTCGCCAGATCGATTTGATTGGTGCACAAATTCAGAATGTAAAGCTACTGCGTTGAAGCTATCAAGACTTAAAATTGAAGTAAACAAATTACAATCTAAACGTCCACTATGGAAAAAAGAAATGGCTGATTTAAAAGATGAAAACAATCGCATACATAAACAACTTACATCGGTTACTAAAGAAAAGAATGTATTAGAAGACATCATCAAGACTTTGAGACAATCAATAGAAGATGAAATTAAAGAAAAATATAAATTACAAGATGATATTAAGGGTCTCAACAAAATAGTAGAGTCTCATATTGAAGAAAATAATAAATTGAAAGAGGAATTACAAACTATGTCAAATAAGAATACAATAATGATGTCTCCTATACCATCATCATCAAATTTTAATGAGCATCCTACTAATTATAATGAGCTCAGCCTTCCAATTCAAGGATTTACCTATGAGCAATGTGTTCAAGTTAGCAGCTCTGAAACGGATCCTACATGTTTTTCAAATCTATGTTCAGAAAGTCGTCAGAAAGCTAATAATGAAATAACAAAACTTACTTCTGTAGTCAATGAATTAGAAGCTAAACTTGCTGAAGAGTTAAATCAGAAAAATGAACTAAATAGTCAACTTGAAACAGAAAGTGAAGAAAGGAACAAATTAGAAGATGCAATGAGTTATCTGACTGAAAAATTGACAGAGGTGATTGATGAAAAAGAAAAATTGGAAGAAGATATTAGTCAACTTAAATCAGAAAAGGATAAATTAGAAAAAGATTGCCATTCCTCCACACAACAGCAACAATCAATTCAACAAGTAGTTAAAACAGAGACAGTTGATGCAGAATCTCAATGTGAATTAGTTCAAGCTACTGAATTGAAGTTGTATGAATGTCGAAACGAAATTCATGATTTAAACCAACAGTTGCTTCAATTTAAAGAAAATCTTAAAACTGAACATAGGTCAAAGATTTACTATAAAGAATTACATTTAAAGCACGATGCTGAAATAAGAAAATATCAAGATAGAGTAGATGAGGCTGTAAGGAATGAAAAGAAAGCAATAGAAGAAGAAAAAATAGCAATAAATGATGCTCAAAGATATAAATCTGAACGTGATAAACTTAAAAAAGGAATGGAACGACTTATGAATCTTGGTGGTGGTGAAGTATCTCATAAGAAGAAAAAGAAGAAGAAAAGTAAATATCATGATGATGATAGAGACTCATTATTCACATCACCCAATTCAGAGACGGATGGTAAGTTAAAGAATTTACTTTTATAAAATTGAATCACGTAATTAATTATTATTTTGTTTTGATAAAAGATGAACCACCTACAAAGCGTCACTCCCTAACTAATACTACAGATGCTGTAGCTTCTACCAGTAGCTCCATAAATAAGACTGCACCGCTGCTCGACATTTTTTCTACAAATCAAGTATATTATAACTTTTATAATAATGGTTTCTTCATAATTAACAATTTATATATTAAATTTTAAGGAGCAATCAAGATGTATTCATTTAAAAAATATTCCTCGTTCAACTACAGAAAAAGAAATTAGAAAATTAGAAGATAGATTTGGAAAATTCCTCTGTGTTGATATCACGAACTTGAAGGTACACAACATTGATTTTTATTATAAATTATCTCTATACAATATGAAATATCATTTCATTATCATAGGAAACTCAAAGTGCCTTTATATATTTGCAAGACTTATCTTCAGCCATTAGAATGTTTACTCAACTGAGAACGAATCCAGTTTGTAAGCTTGGAATGGACACAGTGAAATTAGATGTTGACTTTTCAAAAGTTTGTAATAGTATCAGTGTGGAAATAGTTTATGAAAATTTTAATGAATTCTTGATAAACCATCTTAATGCAAATGAGATTTATGAGGTGACTAAAATCATATATACATATTTTTTATGCAAAAAAATTAAATACCAATTTGGCCTTGTGGTTATAGATATTTTCAAGATTTGAAGAAGTCGAAGGAATTGGCTTTTATCATGATCAAACTGCAAAAAAACCTATTTCTACATTTCAAGTGACTTTCAAAACAAGTGATAAAGCTTTGAAAGCGATAATGGTAAGCTTAGATACAAGTTTTGTTATAAATTATCTACTAATTATTTATATCTTCAATTGATTGATTGAATAACTAGAAACTTAATGGCTCAACCGTCAAAGATTCTCGTATGGGCCAATCACAAAGATCTGTTCAACTGATACTCGTCCCATGGAATGAGAACTGCAAAAATACTCGACTAGAATGGTTCAATTTCAGAAATATTGTACCAAGCCCTTATCTCTTAGTTTAGAGGCCTTATTATAGTATAACGTTTTGTTAATATGAATTTATATTACAATAGTCAATGAATGAAGTCTTCTAATCATTAAATAGGTAGTCTTATATAAAAACCAAATATATTTATGCTAAAGAAAATTTAATATTGTTATCCGTTAGTTTTATTATGCTGATAAATTTTGCTTCTTGTTAAGCCAGTCAAATATGTATTCTAAAAAAATTACTTATATATTAAATTCTTAAGTAATATAAAAACAGTTATATTTTGACGAATTTTAATTACATCTCTGAAGTATTATTAGTGTCTTCTTTAGAGAAGTCGAAAACCTCATAAAATCTTGAAATAGGACAAAATAACACTACTATGTAATTTCCACCACCTGCTGTATTCATCTAATGTGTACAGAAACTTAAAAGCCTCTAAATTTTACGACTCAATGTAATAAATGGTTTTGTTATTACATGGCTTTTTATCTTGTGTTAGTCACAAACAGTGTATCATATTTCAGTCATTGTTAGTACATGAAACTTTTTTTTTTCATTCGACAGTCTCAGGATGAGACTCTGATCAATAGTGACTTGGAAGTCTGAATTCTGTATAGGATTTCTGTTACAGACTTCTTTTCTGCTCTTTTGCTTGAAATTCTCATCTTCTCACTCGAGTTCTTATTCACATATTAAACACCCGGGTAAAAGTCTGTACATATCTTTCATGTGCCCGAAATGTCTTAACGATTGATTGTTCTTCAAACAATAGTTTTGTTTTATGTTTCATACAGTGAAATTAACCATTGTTATTTATATATGTGTAGACATTCTTACTCTCATTTCTTTATTAGTAGTGTTTTGTGATTCACCATGAATAACTGTTTGCAGCAACAATTGTGGTTGAAAGAATTTGAGTGGAATATTGGGCTAATTATAACGTTCAAATATCCTAAAAATGTACGATTCTTTATTTATCTACAATGCATACAAAAATTTTTATTTTAATCCTCATTTTATAGGGCTGGATTGATGACGTACTAAATGAGACATTAACAGACTATTACAAACTTTATTTTGAAAAGGACATAAATCTACAAATGATGCATTCCCATGCTTTGGACTGGAATCACTTTTTTACTTGCAACATCCGAAATTTTCTCAATCTCAAATATGAGACTTCTGCTGGCCATAAATTTCTTAAATGTTCTACAAACTCTCTACCTGATGATTTCATGAGAACTGTTTGTCGACTAGTTCGGTATGAAACACTAAAATTTGCAGATGATCCAATTTTTCTTACAATGTTACGAGTTGGAATTGATGGCTCTGTCGTTGACCGACTAAATAAAATACGAAATATATTGATTCCATTTTCTTCCTCTCATCATCCTCCTCCATACTATAATAATGTAATACATTTACAACAACAGCCATTAAATTTTCCAAATATTCATCAAGTAGGTCATCCTTTATTATCATACGAGCAACACTTGCCTCGTGTCAATGGGCCACTTCAGTGTTGTCAACCAGAGATTGAGAAGAGTAACAATCAATTGAAATATATGGAAGAGCAATTTCATGGGTTAAAAGTTGCTTATGATGATTTGTCAATGAAAACATCTCGAGTTATAGAAGAAAAGAAAAAGCTAGAGAGTGAAATTTCTAAATTGAAGTTACAATTTGAAACTAATTTAGAGAGTGAACGAGTAAAATTAGAAGACAATCGAAAACAATTGGATGCTGCTACAATAACTATTGATCAATTGAAAATTAAATTGACAAATGAGATGAACGAAAAAGTTAATTTAGAACTTAAGCTCAAATCCAACTCTGAGGAAAATGAGAAATTGCAAAATGAAATTAATCAGCTTAAAGCTCAACTTAAAACAGAGATTGAAGAAAAGGAGAAATTAAAAGCTGATTTATGTTCCATGCCTACAAATCAAAAATTACCAAAAGAAGAGGGCGAGTTATTAGAAGAAGAGGGCGAGTTACTAGAAGAAGAAGGAAAAGACGACGAAAAAATAGATGCATCAACTCAATGTGATCCAGATGAAGAAACTTTCTTCTTTAAATTACAACAGAAACAAGACGAATTAAATGAGTCCACTCAACAAATTGGTCAACTAAAAAAATCATTACAAAGTAAACGTGAGTCTAAAAATCATTATAAACAGGCATATCTCAAATTAGAAGATGAAATTGAAGAATACAGAGAAAAAGCTGCAGATGCTTTAGAAAAAGAAAAGAAAGCTACAGAGTATGCACTCAAAGCTACAGCAGAGAAAAATATTTGCCTTAAGGAAAAAGACTCATTAGAAAAATCATTTGCTAAAATGGATTTAGAATTAAAGTTACTCAAAGTAGAAAAGCAATTGGAAGAGAAACGAAAGTTGACAGCAATTGAGCTTAAAGACACTGCATGTGAAAAAGAGCAAAAAGCTTTAGCAGAAGTTGAAGAATTAAAAATCAAAAATGAGAAACTGGATAAAAAAAATTCTGAATTAAAGAGTCAAAATTCTAAGCTGAGTAAGGATGCTAAAGAATTGAAAGTTAAAAACTCTAAACTCACTAAAGATATACAAGAAGTAGAGAAAGATCTTTGTGAGATGAGACGTTTGAAAGTAAATTATTGGAGAAAGTTTCAATATGCTGAGAGGCAAAGACATATTTTGAGTACTGAGAGATATGCAAAGTCCAGAGCTTTATATATTCAAGAGAGTCAAAGGAAAAGAAAAAGAATTAATAATAATCGTAATAGACAATTGGTCTCAGTAGAGAAGCAAACAAATAATAGTAGTTCTCCACAACAAGATAAATTTATTCCAAGAATTTGGTCTGATGTTTCTGGCATAGAAGCAGGTAATAAAAATAGTCTACAATAGCACAACATTTGGGTGGTTTCGGATTACTAGCATAGACCAATTGTATGTAATAATATTACTGAATCATATCAATGTGTATTTTTTATCACCAGATGAGTCACCACCAAAAGAGAAACGTCATCGTAAAACTCAAGAAATTGATACCCTTACTGCTAACAAATCGCCTTTTGACTATTCTTCAAATGTTGTAAGTTTATTCATAGCTCTGCTTATCTTGTAATATACAGAGAAGAGAATATGAATAATAATGTTAATATTAGGAGCCATCAAGATGTGTTCAATTGAGAGATCTTCCTACATCTGCTACAAAATGTCAAATTGAGACAATTGCTTGTGGATTTGGAAATATTTTATTTGTAGATATTTCAGAGGTATATTTAGTATGAATGACTAATAATAATTATTAGGATTATAATATATATAAATTAAAATTATAGGACAATACAACTGCTGAAGTTTATATGCAAGATCTTCCTTCAGCTATTCGCATGTATATCCAATTGACTTGTAATCCAATTTGTACTTTTGGACAACAAACAAAATCAATTGTAGCCGACTTTGCAAAAATTAGCTCAACTGTAATTGTCAACGTGTCATATAGTGATATTCACGATTTTCTGAAGCATCATTTGACAGCTAATGAAATGTATGAGATTATTTCCAAATATGCAGACATTGTTGAAATTCAGTATTGTCATAATGAGGAAGTCAAAAGACCATATTCTTTATTTATTGCTACGTTGAAAACTGGAGATAAAGCTTTGAATGTTAGATTGGTAAGCTTACTATTTATACTTAATAATTACAATTTGTATTACTTTGCCCTAATAATTGTACACATATATATAGAATCTTCATGAGGCAATTGTAAAGGATAACAGAGAAGATCAAGTCAATAGATATATTGAGCTGCGACTTTCTTCATTGAATTTAGATTTGGAAGAGAGTTTGGGTCTGGAACCTTTTAACTTAAAATATGTTGTACAATGTCCATATCTACAAGTTGAGAGGACTACGCTATTATAAAAGTTTGTGTTGTTTTTCTTTTGTTTAATAAAGTGAATAAGCTACAATTTATTTTTCATAGACAAGTACACATACACTGTGATATGATATAGAAAATGAGTCAAATGAGTCGTGACACTATTATAATAATAGCTATTCCACAGGCGTCAACTAGAAAACGTGTGTCTCAGCAAAATAAGAGTGTTTATAAATAGCATAGTATACATATATGTTTTTGTGAGAAATCTTCCGAGTTTACTGTAAGCCGATAATTTTGGTCTACTCAATGAGTAGTACTCATGTAGCACAATGATTTCCTTGAAGCAATAAGTTTGAGTCAAGTGTCAACTCAGCATACTAGGCAAAAATATTTTATTATTTTATTGCCTAGCTGTGTGGCTGACTGTCCCTTGTTGCTTTGAAGGCTAAAGAGTTTCGGGTGCTGAGAAAAGTTTAAACCAAATTACAGCATCAGTATAAGAGTTATGCTATATGTAGGCAATGAAGTCATTTTTTCTACTGTGTAATCTAAGTAAAATCATTTAGTTTCATGCTTCATTTACTCATACTCGGCTCAAACAATTGTATAGATATGCACTATACAGAGGTATATAGTGTAAAACCAGTTATATATCTACTGGAAATTCGAGACTTTTGGAGTTAGGCATATTTTATCAACTACTCAAAAATTTTGGGCCAGAAGTCTCACCTTGACCCTTAGTATCATAAGCAGCAAAAAGGGAGGATTTTTTTCCTAAATACTGTGTGACGTGTGACTCGAGTACACTACACATTAGTTGTTTAAACTTTTGCTGTGAGACTTTAGTTAGACCTTTTTTACTTGTAACCACACTCTTATTTAAGCTCTTTAAGGGCAACCACTACTGTTTATTTCTGTCTCAACACAAAAAGTGGGTCTTTGTTCTATAATAGTGAGTATATGTGAGTCATCTTTGACAGTTGATACATTATATAATTAATACCAAGTCTTTCCAATAATCATGGAGCATCGAATAGAAAATAATAGAATAGAATTTTATAAAGAGTTTGAATGGAATGTTATGCTATTTACAACATTCAGATATCCAAAAACTGTAAGTCCAATTATACATTTTATATTTAATTATGTCGTAATACTAATTATGTAATTTTTTCTTCAAGGGCTGGAGTCACGACGTTCTAAATGTAGAACTAACAGAATCCTACAAGAAATTCTATGGCCAAGATGTCTCTACTCAAATATTTCATCAAAATGCACAAAATTGGGATCAAGTTTTCTCCATGAATATGTTTCCTCGTCTCTTGTACAAATATTCTAAAGGACAAAAATATCTCAAACCTGTTGATCGTTCTTTAAATGATGAATTCATGTCAAAAGTTTGTCGACTGGCTAGCTACAAATCTTTAAAATTCTCCGATGACCCATTATTCCTTACAATGCTAGACGTTGGACTAGAAGGTACATTAATGGAGAGATTGGAGAAAATTAAAACAACAATGCTACCATCAGAATCTTATCGACAAGAGATGCAAATTGTTCCAATGAGACCATCTACAATAGCTACAACGTATCCAGTCATGAATCCACTGTTACAAACTTATGGTAATGTTTCCTATGCTCAAAATAATTACTATCCATGTGTCTCGCCAAATTGCATGCAAACAATTATGAGCAGTGCAACTCGCCTCAAAGAAACAGAAGAACAATTTCGTGGGTTACTTATCGCACATAATGCTCTACAACAGAAATTTAGTATTTTATCATCTCAATATCATGAAGTAGACATTAGAACAGGTCAACTCATTGAAGAGAATACAAAATTGAAAACTGAGGTTTTTACAATGAAATCACAACTTGAAGCTACTGCTGAAACAAGACTCATTTTAGAAGAGAATACACAATTGAAAAGTGAGATTTCTACATTAAAATCACAACTTGAAGAGAATGCAGAAGAAAGAGCTAAATTGAATGATACTAATAGTTTATTTAAGCTAAAAGTTGATTTAGAAATTGAAGAGAAAAAAAAGTTGGAACAGGAGATTAATGAACTCAAATTAAAACTGACTAGTGAAAATGAAGAGAAGAAAAAGATCAAAATTGAGTTGCAGACTATGCAGCAAGAAAGATTTAATAAAACGTTTAATAGTATTGAAGTACAGTGTGATGTAAATCAAGTAGCATTAAATTTACAACAATGTAAGAATGAGCTAGCTGAATTACAAAATAGTCTTGCTGTAGCTACTGAAAGAGAGATGAGAACTTTAGATAATTTAGAGAGAATTTTGACACAAAATTCTGATATTACAATAGAGAACACTAAGCTAAAGTCTGAAAATTTTAATTTGCAAGCCCAAATTGAACCTCAAGGAAATGATAATCTAAAATTGAAAGAAAAATTAGATGAGTTGACGGCAATAGCAGCAAAAAAAGAGAAAGAGGTTTTAGACAAATTGGAAAGAGCCATAGGAGAAAACTCTGATCTTCAATTAAAAATTACAGAGCTTAAATCTCAAATTGAGATAGAAGCTAATGAAAAGAACAAATTACAAGACAAGTTATCAAAGCTTGATCATCAACTACAACAAGTACTTCCACAAATAGACTCACTCACAACTACAGCACAACAACTGGAGAAAATGACTAGTGAGAAAAATGATATTCAAATGCAAAATGAAATACTTAAACATAAACATGCTAAAATGCAAATTAAGATGGATATGGAAACTAGTGAAAATAATAAATTGAAAGAAGAACTCAAATCAATTCAAGAAACTCTTGAGAAAGAGACAGGAGAAGCAGAGAAAGTTTTGCTTCTTTTAGAAAAATGTAAAGTAGAAACTAATCTTCAAAATCAACAAATACTTAAATTAAAACAAGAGCTGGCTAGTGAACTCAAGATGAAAATTCGTTTTAGGAAATTATATTGTAAGCTCAAATCTCAAAAAGTCAATTATGAAAATTTAACTGCTGAGGCTTCTAAAAAGGAGAAAGAAGTATTAAATCAAATTGGCAAAGTCACAGAAGAGTTTCAGATAGAAAAATCTAAAATGCAAGAAGAAATTGAATTAGTGAAAGCTGATAAACTTTTGTTGATTGAGAGAGAGGAGACAATTGTTGCTGAAATTCAAGAGTTGAAAAATGTTAATCAGAAACTTGAGAAAATGTTGCAGGCATTTGGTAATATTACTAACCAAAATAATGAAGATTTTACTGTTCAAAATCAAACTGAGCCACAGCTAACTAATGTTGGTGACGATGCCTTATGTCATATGGAAATTGATGATAATTTTGACATACATTCCGTTACTCGAGTAAGTTTTTCTACATTATTTACAATAACATCTTAAATATCTTATTAATAATTGTTTTTACTCTCTTTCAGCTTCCATCAAAATGTCTTCATTTAACAAACATTCCTGCTACAGCCTCTGAAATAGATATAAAAAGATTATGCTGCAGATTTGGAAACGTTGAATTTGTATTGATTGTAAGTTCTATCTTTATAAGTTAATGAAAAACTAAATTTATATTGATTATACATTGAATTGATATCATTGCAGGAGAATCAGAATGCATATGTATTCCTTGAAGATCTCGTCTCATCAATTACCGTGTTTAGTAACTTGATTTCCAATCCCTATCTTGATTTTCAAACCAATTTTATAAAACTAAGCTCTACTTTAAAATTGAATGTTGTCGGTAAGGATTCTCTTGTGCCTCAAGATGAAGTTAAGGAGGTAATTGATCTTAAATATGAAATCTTAAATTGAAAGCAACTACATGTTAGTCTTGTTTGCAGCTAATCTCTACTTTTGAAGAAGTTAAAGACTTTGGCTTGATTAATGAAAATTCCAAAGAGCTACGCTCAACATTTAAAGTTGAGTTTCCAAATGGAGAGAAAGCTTTGAGAGTTTTAAAGGTGAGTTTATCAAAATGCATTTATTTGTTAAATAAGCTGACATATTGAATGACTAAGTTTTGTTCTTTTACAGAAACTTCATAAACTTTGGGTAGGATATAAAGTTCGAAATGACTTCGGAAAGGACGTCTGTAGCCACATTAACTTATCTTTTATATTTCAATTAATGTAGATTATATATAAGTTATAATGTATTTATAGTATAGTATTATAGTTATATATATACAATAATAATATGTGATATACTCTTTACAACTTGTGTGTTGTGTGAGTAGTCAGTCTTCCACGAACCGTTGGATAGTGAGGTTCTAAAAATAGTTCTAATAGTAAAAATATATTTGGTGTCATAAAATTTAATTATTCGGTAAATAAATACAAGTCAAAATTCTGTATTAGTAAATTATAAACAATTGTCTTGTGGTCTAATATTCTGTCACATTTCATTGGAAGACTCACCGACACCATCATCACCAACAGTTATTAAAAGTTATTATTAGTGTTAGATCATCATCAGCATCATATAATCAATTTATATATATTTTATATTGTTTAGTTTTGGTGACATAAAGTGAAGTAGTAAGTTGCACTCAATACACAATCACAACAATTCACCTGGGTTCAAGTAGTGACAATTAGTTTAAGTGACATTAAATAAAATACCATCAACTCATCATCAGGAGAACATTTATCATTATTATTATGTCGATGGGAGAACTGTTTGTTCCAACATAGAATCAGTTTAGTAATTCATCACCGCGGTTGTTCTGTGTGAGCAACCGATTTGTTACACTATACTTGCCTAAACGTCAACATTTTAATATTGGTGTCGATTTTTTTATTTACACAATACACTGCATAGGCAATGAACAGAACTTTAAGCATGATAACAATGTCATTTGATGCAGAAAGAATTAGAGCCTATGAACAGATCAATAAATATATAAAATAGCTTTGCTAACAGGTTTTCTCTCTGATGATTGGCAGATTTAGACCAACTTTGTTAAATGGATGAAAATGAAATGGAATAGCTCAAAAACAAGAGAGGAGGACATACAAAATGTAGTTCTATATTTGATACTCTTTTAGTATAGTATCGTTCATCTTCGTCTATTTTATAATGATGTCGTGTCCAGAGCAGAAGAACACGTGTGA
>VCNE01004200.1:0-16106 GCA_009869805.1 Oncopodura yosiiana | reverse complement strand
AATATTTACATGTAAATATGAACTAGAGAGATACTAGGAAACACAACATTTTCACAGAATTTCCCGTCACTCGAACTCATCTCTTCTTCAAAGGTGCTTAATTGCAGCTTTGATCTTTTCTTTCCTACACACACATACATTGCAATAGAGAAAGAAATATATTTTATGTACATTTTATACTTTTCCCCTCTCTCTTGCATAACTGTAAAGTTTTTTTTCGGTGAGAACACTGAAAACTCAAAGGAAAACAAGCGTACGACACAAAAAGAGTATTTTGTTTCTTTTTCTCTCATCTCTCTTTGTATTTTTCTTTGATTTCATAAATTTGAATTTTGATTTCGATGCTTTATGATGTTGTTGTTCAAACGATGTGATGTGATCTGACATGACTTTGAGCTTTGTGAGTAATGATATGCTTCAATGCTCTTCTCTTTTCCATCTGTCTTTTCCAGTGAAAGAACTTCAGAACTAAAAAGCTTGACATTTGGTTGCTCATATTTTTACTCGCGAGTGTCACTTGCACTATAGAATTTATAAAAAAGGTAAATGCATTTAGTAGCACATAACATAGAATACTTATTTCTATGTAGTAAAATTTTTACAATTTTTAATGTACAATTTTTGATAAGAGCCGAAAGAAAAGAAGTTTGGAGGTGGAACATTTTTATAATTATTTCTTATCTAACAAGTTTTTTTTTGCTAACTATAAAATACCAAGTTACAATGCTTAAAAGCGCTTCTCCTGCTTTGCTATAAATTGTAAAATTTAAAAGAGTCAAGTGCAATACAGTGTAATCTAATCAATATTTTCTTTTCT
This sequence comes from Oncopodura yosiiana, assembly GCA_009869805.1. NCBI lineage: Eukaryota > Metazoa > Arthropoda > Collembola > Entomobryomorpha > Oncopoduridae > Oncopodura > Oncopodura yosiiana. The sequence continues at coordinate 15,289 of VCNE01004200.1, read as the reverse complement.
TTTTTATATAGGTAAGTTCGAGACTTTTTTTTGCTGTGAAGCATTTTTCACTACATGTATTTTTCTTTGTGGAATTTCGTCCCTATTGCGTAACTATCATCACAGGTTATACAATTTATAAACATCTTTAGCTTCTATAGTACAAGAAACACTTAAAAATTGTAAATTTTAATACATATCTCCTGCACTAAATATGAGTGTCACTACACTCTATGAATCTCTTAACCGGCATCCAATCATTCCATAACTAGATATTTAAAAACCATCATAAGAAAATTAATCGATCGTCATCAGTCACTCATTGAAAAACATTAGTGAGACCAAAGAGCATAAAGATTTCATTCATGAAATTATCTTCACTTGTCAACAGCGTAAACAGCTACAATCATATTTAGGTCTTAAAGTGACATTTGCACTTGTCCATTGATTCAAACACTTGTTTAGTTGTTCCAGATTTTCGTACAGAAAATAGAAACTTTTATCTGACAAAAGAAGTGATCAATCTATCTATACTTAGACATAATCCGACATTATTTTTGGTTCATTGGTAATACCCTACATAGTAGATTTGTAGCTCTTCTTATGGACAAGTGAGTTTTGAAAAGGGATTTGTGACGGAATTGTTTTCTATTTGCTCTTCTTCAAAACTCCTCAAGCAGATAAATGCCAACATTTTCTCATGAACAGACCATTCAATTCAATTCAGGTTTCCTATCTTTTTCTCTGTCCAAACAAGCAATAGAGAATTGTCTTGTTACAGGTTTAGTAGTTTTAGTAAACTAACAACACGACACGTCGTTCTTGTTACATATAATGTCCTTTAGTGTCAGTGATCGCGGAAAGCTCTGTGTGGTCAATATATATATTACAATGCTGATCAACAGAGAAGGGGAAAAATCCTAAGGAAAATAAGACATGATGCCACAAAACAAACTTTCCTGGACCGATGAGAGTATTTGTTCAAAGTCAAATGCTTCACTGCCTTTTTAAAAAAAGTATTGAACATATATTACACTGTGCAAACATCCGATTAAAATCTTGGCGTATAATGTATTTAGCTCAAAGTCATTCACATTAATACACAATTACAAATTAAGTCATTAAAATAGTTTCAATTAATGCTCTTCTCTCTCTCTCAGCTACTTGTAACTAGATTTTTATCCCAAGTTCTCAAAGATATGATAAAGTGCGTAACCGGAATCTTCTTACGTGTTTTTTTTCTTCTGAGCTTTTTTACAATCTCATTAGCACAGGGTGCAATGATAATTAATTAGGATAATGAGGTGGTATAAAAATCCTCAGTATTTAAACTCGTGTACACATACAATAGAAATTTTACATGAGCTCTGTGTAAACTTTGTGTGGCTTAGAGGAGTATAGTTGAGAAGAGCTGCAGGTGGTAGGCTAGTGTAGTTTTTATTTCCTTGTCGTGGTCTCTAAAGCTACTTTGGCATATTTGCATATTATTACTTAAGAATTTTGACTTGAATTTTGAGTTATTCCATTATTTTACCTTGAGTCTCTCTTCTTCTTTGCCACCTGCTCTTTTTAATTCATATTCAGATTCTTTTTGTAAATTACAACAATTTAGGTGACAAGACCTTGAAGTAAAAACAAGTGAGATTTCTGAATTTGATAATAAAACATTACAAGCAAGGTCTTCGGCATATATATTAGAGCAACATACATATAAAAACTTCTTCTAAGCTCTAAAGCGGCAGGAAGAAGGCAAATTTTTATGCACGATTTTCTCCCGTCAATTTTTTCTCTTCTACAAAAACTTTATAGAAATCTATATAGCCGCATGTATTAAAGAAATTATATACTCTGTCTATATTATGATAGAGTTGACTTGACTGATGAGTAAAGTGAGTGACTTTTGAAGTCTGGTTGAAGAAGCTTTGAGTCAAGAATTGAAAGTTGCGTAAGGTGGTAGCTGGAAGTAGCCAAGCCACTATATAATAAACAGATTGTATTAAGATGATGCATATATAGGATTAAATAGGAATTTGCATAGGAGAGTACAAATAGTGATATCAAGAAGGAAAAAAATTAAGAAAAACTAGAACTGCTTCTTATAGGAAAAATTTTGACCTGTACGTATATATATCTATCTATACTACCTCCCGAGTAGGTTTTATGTAGCTAAGGCTGTCTAACAGCAATTTACATATCCATGGAATGATATGAAAGTCCATCAAAGCTGAACGCATAATGAGCTTAATAGTCTTCAATGCAAGTAGCATTATAGTAATAATCAAAGTGGCATAGTGTAGGTAAGATATAAAGAGTTGTATGATGTCAAGAGTAAGATTTAAGTGCCGGCATTACTATGTGGTGTGTGCACGAGGTCAATTTCTTTAGATGTTACAATTGGCTCAAAAGCATTTAGTTTATAAGAACTGAGTAAAAAGTAGATGCCGATATCTAATAATAATGTCTCGCCTTATGCTTCCCATCAAAATGAGATTGATATATTATTCGTGCGTATATTATGTAGATAAGATTGAGAAGTCTTTGAGAGCAGAGATCTTCTTCTTCTTCACCTGTAATAATATATGTAGTTTATTATTATTTGTCTAGTTAGTAAGCACTTTGCGTTCTCTCCTTGTTGTAATGGCTAATGTAATGAAACTAATTTTTATTCTCTATTCTTCTTATAATATATTTCATTCTGTAATGTAATATGAAAGATATAGTAATATTTACATTATTTACTCTTTTAGACGAAATTTTTCAACTTCTTTTTTTATTCTCAGACTGTTTTGTGTTTGTGCTGTGAGCCGTTTGATACGGAAAGAAAAAAAGATTTGAATTGAATTTTTTCTCGTATTAAGAAGTATTCACTGACTCTACATCTCAAATAATAAGATATGAATAAAGAGAGAGAAAGAGAGCGTCTAGCGTCTCAATTTCTTTAACAATATATATATATATATTAAAAGTAGGAGTTTTTTATGCAATAATAGAAGAAAATTTTTCTGGAGGAAGGAAATGATGAAGACTTTTGAGAAAAGAACGAGTTTAATTTTTTCCAGTTCTTCATATTCCAAATGCTTAATGCGTATCTCTCTCTCTAGAGAGAAAAGTATGCGGATGAATGAAGCTCAAGTTGAGTATGATATTCAGTCGGTAATTAATGAGAGATCGATCTCTTTCCGGCCTTTTCGTCTTTTGTTAACTCAAAATGAGAATTGTAGTTTCAACTTTTCAATTCAGAGTAAGTATATGTAGTAGTAAAAGCATAGAAAATCGATTCTGTATATAATACTCAAGTACTTCACTAAAGTTCATATTATAAAACTCCCGTGTGGCCTTTTCTCATCCACAGTCACTCACTCTACAGCACACAATGACATGCTCGAGTTGATTTCAAAAGTTTAACAAAAGTCAAATTTGTCGAGTGAATGAGGAGGAAGCTAAAAAATTGGAAATGTAGAAGAAGGAAAGGGTGAAGGTATAAAAAAGTTTCTTTTATATATCACAAATTATTACTTTTTTCTATGTACCACATATTAAAATAGAAAAAAGTACTAATTGACAAATTTTAACTTTTCTGTCCAAATGAAATGAAAAAAATAGTCTCAGGCTTCAGTAAGGTAAATACTTTTGTAAAGTAAATACACCGCAGCGCTTGTAGAGCAATTTGTTTCAAAAAAATTTAGACATGATTTTTCTTTTTCGGTCGTAATACCGACAGAAAAATAAGGAAGGATAAATTGCTACAAATAAATATATCTCTTACATAAAAGTATCATAGAGTGATCATATATACATAGAAGAAGCCTGCTGTTAGTTTAGTTTAGTCTTTTAGAGAAAAAGAGAATGAATTGAGTTGAATTGAATGGAAATATGAAAAAGGGTTATTTTCATCATCATCATCTGCCTTGTTAAATCGATTGGATTGTTAGACAGTCACATCTGATTATTATTAGAGTGAGTAGTTGTACATAATAGTTTTCTTTTTCTAGAATATATTATAAGGTACCGACAATATCGTTATCGTTTCTTCAGAAAAATGATGAAATGATGTTTTTTTCTCTGATTTCAATATATGAGACATACGCTCATATTTAGTTTTAGTACTCAAAACTCGATTTCTAGTTGTATAACATTTACCTCTAAAGCAATAATGAAGGATTGCCATATTATATGCGGGTGGTCTGTAAAAATCATTTTTGAGTCTTTATAGAATCTTTTTCCTGAAAGATTGGATGATGATGATTTTGAAGGGCAAAACAATAATACATAAGAACAAGTGATATGGCTTCAGTTATTTACTCTCCTTGTTTGGTTTTCCGCTCAGTAACTAGATTTCGAGTTGTCTGATGATTTAATGACGACTCTCTCTACAACAGAGAGAAGATCCTTTTTCTGCTATGTGTCTTCATTGTTTTCTTTCTTGTTATACTTGCAACAATATATTATATTATGTTTTACACTTATAACGCTATAGACAAAAAAGTCACTGGGTGTTCAATTTTCTGCTTGGAAACTTTCATCCTCCTATTATTATTACTTGTGTTGTCCATGTTGTGTAGTCGTCCACTCTACTTTTTTTTCGTCGACAGAAAAGACATTTTATTTAATTTAGTTGTGCAAGAGGGAAGCAGTTCATCTTGTGGAAATTAATGCTTTGTGAGGATGTGTCAAAGGCAGAGAACAACAAAAAAGAATTGATGTAGACAATAAGGAGTGTTAGACAACATAGAAACTATACAATTACGAAGTGTGTGTAGTATGTGTACTGAAGTAATCTCTAAAGTCTGTAATATTTGTATTATTTTGTGAAGATGAGAGTAATATAACAAAATACATGTTGTGTCTTATTAGCTGCTGCGGCTTTGAGTATTTGAACCTTGAAAAAAAGGTTCAAGAAATGAAAGGTGCGGTATGAGTTTTTTTTCTTTAGCTCTCTATACTCTGCTTAGGCAAGTGAGTAATGAGCAGATGATTGGTTTTTCTTCTTCGGAGAAAAAATATCATTTTTTTTCTTCTTGTCTTTCTTTCTTTGATAGTTTATAGGTTTAGTCATGATTTGTAGTTTTGTAAAGTATGTTTGACTTGGACTCCGTTTAGTAATTTTAGCAGATAGCTGATAAAGTTAGAATCTCAAAGAAGTTTTACGTTGGGCGTCATCATAAGAATCTCAGCTAAAGTCTTATGAACTTTTGCACTGCAGGAATTGACACGAAATCGCATAATTTTTAGTCCTCAAGTGCTACCTGTAAAAACTGTCGAAAGCATCTGCCTTATAAATAATTGTGTACCTACTGCGTCTTATATTTATTACAATGTTGTTGAATTTCTCTTACTTTTCCTCCATAATTAGGCAAATAGCTCAGGTACCTATCTCAATGTTAATTACCTTAAAAAGGAAGAAGCATCTTATAACAACACATTTTTACACCCTTTTCAAAGAAAACGAGCAAGGAAGTTGATTCCTTTTGACTCTTATGAAAATATGAGTAATAGACCTTTTGAAATTGGAAGTCCTCAATGGTGATTATAGCTTTTCCTCCTAAGCACATAATATGTTAAAAAATATGCTTATATATATGATGATGCAAGAAGGCGAAGAGAGCTCGTTTGTTTTCTTCTTCTCTCTGTCTCAAGTGGAATTTTTCTCTTTTTTTACTCTGTTGTTTTGTATGTTTTAAAAGTTTTTACTCTCCAGAAGACTTGTTGGCTTGGCCTAGTAAAACCCTGAAGGCAGTTAATGTCGTATTTTATTTACTTTAGTCTTGGCTTATTATAGGGTTCTCTCTTTGAGACAGACAAAAAAAGATGAGGCTTGTTGAAAAAGAGTGAAGGTGTGAGGGAAAGAGATCCCGAAGATGTTGTTATTTTTTTTCTTTCTATATTATAACCTTACCTTATTGTTCGTTTGTAAAAGTCCAACCTCATTTCACTTTACATTCCTTGTTGTTCCGATCCGACACAACTTTGAACATCACATTGCGTGTGTTTTATGGAAGGGGAAAGAAAATTATTGCTCTTTAAAGTTTCGTCATTCCAAAAGCTCTACTTGAGTATACAGGTAGAAGAGGAAAAGAGGTGAGCTAAATAGTTTTGAGGAGGGAGAACAAGTATTAGAGAACTAACATCATCGGCATATAATAATAATCAATCCTCTAACTCATACATCAGCACAAAATTTTTACCCTGCTCCAGGATAAAGAGTTTGATTGTGCTAATCAGCTCCACTCTTTTCTATACTAGTTTCCTATCAAAGTCTAGTAAAAAAAAGTTCGTGTGTAGCCGATTGTAGTAGATGAGGTGTAGAAATGATTATGATTAGATTGCTTCGCCAGCAGATATATAAATGAACCATATCACTCTGTATAGTCAGAGACCACAAGAAGAGAAGAAAAAGTTTGGAAGAAAATTGCTCTTTTTTCTAGTTCACTTGGCTGCCTTTTCAACTCTTGTAACTAACCTAACCATCAAAAGTTGAGCTCAACTTTTTAGTACTATTCAGCAGTTCAGCTCACTAAAACTAAACGAGAAGAAAAAAATTGTCAGAGTAGACCACCCTGGTTGGTGTTGGAAGAATCAGCTAGAGTCCTTTTTGACTTTAGTCCTTTTTCCTCGTCTTGAGTTTGTATAAATGAGCAAGAAGAAAAAAATGTAACTATACATAGCTTTTCTAGTTCTTTTTCTCTCTAATGTCACGCGATCATTGGAATTACACGATTGGAATGAATTGGAGAATAAAAAACTATGTCTTATTTTCAAATCTAAGAGAGCTAGAAGAAATGTACATACCTACCCTTTTGTTTTCTTTATGAGCTCATCTCAAAAGTCATTTTCCTTTTATGAATTGAGAATACCAAGAATAAAATTCTACTCAGTCAGAGGAGACAGACATATTTTTAATAATAGAGCTTTGACAAATAACCCTTTGTCAAAAAAATCTGAGTTTTGTTTGCAGCTATGTTTTATATATGTTGTTGGATAAAGAATGCAAAACTTATAAGTTAGGAATGTCTAATGAAAAATGAACAACAAGGGAACTCTTGTCATTTAGAGAAGAGAGAAAATGAAGGTGAATCTTTTCTCAAGTTGACAAAAGGTTTTTAGAGAAAGAAGAACTTGAGAGATGCTATCTCTTTTAGCTATGTTGTAGAGCTATATATTAAAAACATTAGTCAACAGTGCAAATTACTTGACACTCTTCTTCACATTTTTTTCATCAAAAAAACCTTTTTGTTTGCTATAGCTAGAATCATTTTGATGAGCGACAAAATAATATTTCCTCCCTTTCTTTCAGGTTTTTTTTTCAAGCTGAGAAGACTTATTGTAATACATTTGACTTGGGTTAGGCTAGTGAGAGACATCATGTTGTGGAAGTCATACATTTAGGATATGATATGTAATAAACAAAAGCCCTATGGCAGAGGCTCATTGAATGAAGTAAAAGAGAGAGAGAGAAGAAATGAATGCTCACTTGAAATGAGTTACATAGGTGTGAAGTACATGCTAAATGTTTTCAAGTGGAATTTGTCTAAGTAGACGTGTCTTGTATATCTTATCAAAAGAGTTGAGAGAGTCAAAAAGGTACAAGAGATCAACATACAGAAGAGAAGAAAAGAGAGAAAGAGTATATAAATGAAATTCCTTTGCATTTTGAAAAAACAGTTTCCTATTGTAGAGATTTATGAATTGACTCTCATGCCTCTGGACTTTAGCAGAGAGCTTATATAGCATTTAAAGAATAGTGAATTTTTTCCTGAATTTTGCGAAATTAAATTCCTTATCTTTTTTACTTTATATTACAGTGGTGCTATATGCCTCTCTGAGATTTTTTTTATTCTTCCTTACAATGATAAGAGAGACAAGTTTTTTGAAATTACTTCTTGTGAATGAATGTTTTACATATTATTGAATTGCATTTTAGTAGAAGTTTGACAAGTTTGCATGTTGTATAAGTCAGTTGGATGAACATTACATTTGAGAAAACAAATTACTTTTGATATTACAATATTTACTTCTTATTGCCATTTATTTGCAATGATGATGTGAGTCTCGAGTGTGTCCAAAGGGCAGGCAGGTTAGGTTAGATGACTCATGTCCTGTTGAAGTTGAAGCAATTGTAATAAAACAAATGTGTTGTATACTTACTATCTCATCTTAAGATAAGAGATGTAAAATATGAATGAATATAAACGGAATAGTCTGTCTACTGTCTAATAAATAATATTTAGGGAAACTCCCTACCTTTTTTTTTATAATGTTGTTCATCTCTCTAAAAAGCCTTACCTTGAGTTTACTATAACTACTAGGTTTCAAAATTTTGTTGACATTGTACATGTGTGTATGAAAAGTGTAAGATGAGAAAATTGCTTAGAAAATGTAATTACATTGCACTATAAGGTACCTTTTTGGTAGTAAGGTAATTTCTCCCCTAGCCAATTTCTTCTTTTTGCTCAAATGATTGACCTGCTGATGATGATGGCTTCTATATTACCTACTCTTTTCTGTTCCTGTTGTTCTTTGAAAATCCTACAAAACTTTAAGCCCAGGCTTACATATGTATAGCTACGTGTTGTATGTTTTGTTTTGATGTGTGAGTGAGACATGATGATGAGAAGGATAAAAGGCAAAAAGAGAGTAGAGACGAGTTTGTTGCTAAATTACTCGAGATTAAAATTTCTCTTTGATGGACATAAAGTTCTGGACAGATATATGGCTTTTATATTTACTACCTTGATCCAAATATTGCACGTAGAATGTACGTTTTTTTTTATAAAAGCCACTGGGTCTGTATATATTTTCAAAATAATATGATCCCAATGACGAAAACACATCCAAACTAATCAGTATTGAGTAATGAGAAATCCTTTGAAGTGACCAGACATAGAGAGAGAGAGAGAAATAAATTGCCCTTTAGGGTTTCAGAGTGTAGTTACTATTTGTTGTCATTTGTTGATTTGAAATGGATTTTGAAGTATTGTTTTTTCCTCATTGCACTTATAGACCAGAGTACTTATTATTATTATACTACTCTTTCCCTGTCATAACTGATTTGATTGTGAGTTGCTGAGTTGTTTGTACATAAAGCACACTTATGAGAGAGTAATAATAATGTTGATTGGATTTGCTAGGGCTAATAAGAACAAATGATTGAAAATACATAGAGAGAGAGAGAGAGAGAGAGAGAGAACCTACTATTTTGTATTGAGAAGTAGTTCAAGTAGTAATAATAATATGGCATGAAGTGAGTAGAGTATATATATTGAATTGCATTTATTATTTTATACTTTAGTGTTATTACTTACTGATTTGTACTCTCATATTTTATTCACAGGCAAATCAATATCATCATTATTGCACACTCGTCCGTTTTTTATGTTCTTTATGACATGAGAAGAGTAAATAGCTTAGAGGCTTTATTTGTTGTATTGTGAAGTTAATTTGTGAAATGAGACGAGAATTGAGATGCTAGAAGAGAAAGTCATAAAGATACTAGAGTTGAGATTCATTATATTATTTAAAAAAAGTGTGTACAGATTTATTTGACTTATTGACAGATCGATTCGTTTACATAAATATATTTCAAGTCTGTTTGATTTGAACTGGTATATGTTTATGTGGCTTCGGTCGTTTGACAAGGTGTGCAATTGACGTGCAAATAACTGATGGAAAATGAGTAAATCAATAGAGAGACTTGTTTTCCTTATGATGTGGCTTGTTTGCTCTCACAGAGTGATGTAATTATGTAAACTGCTTGTGGTCTCTAAGTTAATAAGTTGACTAGGTAGTCAATTTATGTGTGTAGTCTTTAGAGATATTTGTGAGGAGGACATAATCGTATTAATTTATTGATAGTAGATTTCTAACAATAAGAGATATGTACGAGTTTAACTTTATGATTTTGACGCCGTTAGAAATTATTTGTAAAGAACGGCACATTACTATTAACTAAAAAGTTCGAATGCTTTTTTGAGGTCTTATTATAGTATTAGTTATTTAAGTCTACCTTTCTGGATTTTGACGCCACTTGAAATTATTTGTGAAGAACGGGACATTAGTAACAGTTCAAAATGTTTTAAATGCCTGTAAGAAGTCCTATAGTTTTAATTTTGTCATAATTTATTAAATTTAATTAATTTTCATTAAAATCATTTGAGTCCAACTTTATGGATTTCGATGCCGTTTGAAATTACTTGTGAAGTGCAGGACATTACTGATAACTGAAGAAGTTTTAAAGGCTTTACTAATGTCTTATAGTTTTAACTTTCTAAGAATTTATTGAAATATTTTTAATGTTACTTAAAATATTTTATAAATCAGTTCGACACCAATGAAATTTATTTGGTATAGAAAATTTTCTATTAATTCCTGAATCTCAGATTAATCAAAGCTTTGTTAACTTAATTCATTTTACTGTGGCTCATGCTAAATGGGATAAAGATAATGTTACATAAATGTAATACCTTATTAGTTTTAAACATAAAACACTGTCAGCTTTACAAAAGGTTGTCTTCTCTTGTCGGTCTACACATTATGTACTCGAGTCGTTTTTTTTTCTTCTAAGGTGCGATCTTTTAGTTACTGATGCCGCATAGCAATCATGTTTTTCCTTTTCGGAGATGAAACATCAAACTTCTCTTATTTATCATTATATTATGTTGTTATTGTGGTCTTACTCTCACTTGACTAACAAAACAACAACAGCCTATAAGAAAAATGATGTAGGTAGATTTCATTACACATTAAAGAGATGATGAGGAGAACCTTTATATATTTGCTTTTGTCTAACAATAAGTAAGTGGAGTAGCTAATTTTTTTTGTGAAGCAAGTTAACAAGAGGCGCATTTAGCAGGTAAATAAGAAAGACTCATCATCATCATCATCAACTGCGGCAATTACTAATAAGACCATTTTATTTAGTTCTTCAAGCTTCACCCATCACATCACATAATATCATCAACTCTCTTGTATAGTAAAAACCGCAGCCGTCTTGCATATTAGTGTTAGCCTTGTAAAAATGTAATTCTATATACTCTCATCATTTTTATAGTTGAGTACTTTTTTACTTTTACTAAAAGTTCTTCCCATTACCTACCGCAAACAATATTTTTTTTCACCAGAATTGTCTGTCAGGTGGGCTAGTTAAGTATTTTGCAAGAGTTTAATTTTTATATGCTGGAAGGCTCATTTATGTCGGTAGGAATTTTCATGAGTAACTGACGTAATTTTGAGAATATTTAGTTTTAACGTAAAGGAAGTACAATTCAGTGGTAACAGCTAATGCTAATGACAGTGGCAGTTTATTGAAAGGGCGTATTATTGATGGCCTCTCATCAGTACAATAATATTTTGGGCCGACTTGTATTCACGACTGCCTGCCAGTCAAAAAAAAAGAATCATCATCATCCTTGTTGTATTATATATGCATTGAAAAAACGCAACAATAACAAAATACGGAGACCCTTGTGACTGACTCTTGTTATGTCGGGCTACGTTTTTGGTTTTGATAGTGTATTATGTAATTCTTTTGTGATTTTTACTACGCTCTGTAAAACTTTGAAAGCAGTATATAAGGATCGGTATATGTTTCTACAGTTTTGAGCCAAACTTACATATATTGGGATTTTCTTTCAGTAGAAGCGTTCAAACGAAAGAAAATGAGAAAACCAATGTTGAATAGTAAAAGGTCACCCTTCATTGTATTTTTCATTTGCTCTGTCTTGTGTCGTCCGGTGGTATAGAGCTAGAATTTTTTTCTATTGTTGCTCAAAAGATATGTGTAAGAAATTCAATAGAGAGACAAGTTTATAGCTTTGAACTGTCAATATAGTCTAGAAGTAGTAATGGTAGTTACATAAAGTAGAAAAAAGTTTAGAGTAAACCTAAAACTCAATAATACAAACAGTTAAAGAGAAAGAAAGTGGATAATACAAAATGTAATTGAATGAGCCAAGATTATATTTTTTCAGTTGGTTTCTTTTCAAATAATATATATCTTTCATTCTTGAAAAAACTTTAGAGTACAAGTTGCCTTATGTGAAGAAAACACATTTTTCATGAAATAAAAATTTTCTAGTTCTAATTCATCTTCAGTTAGTTCAGTAGCAAAAGTATTGAAATTGAAACTGTATTATTATATAGGTTTTTGTTAGTTTGTAGCTTTTGTACTTGTTGGATTTTTCTTTCTAGTTCCTCATTCTCAGGTTGTCTCTTTAGGACTCAACTCATTGATCATTTGCTAACTATGAGAAATTGTAAGGTGGTGATGTAAACTTGAATTTTCAATAAGATGAGGGGGAGAGAGATCATTGAGAGAAGAACAAGTCTAGGCCATGTTTCTTATTGTTGGTTACTTATAAAGGTATAATGGGTCAAGGAAATGCCGAATCTTTTTGCTTATGGCCGGCTGAGAATATTTTCTAAGAATGAGATATGTGATACACAGGTATAGTGATTTAAAAACTTGGGAAAGAAAATGCATTATAGTATATTTCAGTGGAAAGATTTTCTGACAGGTTTACTCTGTAAATTTAATGCTACTCTCATCTCAGTCAGTGGATCAGTCATGTCAAATTTCTTTCAACAGTTTTGTTCATAAATGACCGGAACCTCTTTTTAAATCTTATCTGTCAAACAAAAAATCACTTTTTCTATTAGCTTTAGCAAGTACACCCACGCAACAATTGCTGTTGCAATTGGATTTAAATATGGTTGATTAGTCTTGTGATGGGTAGAGGACAGATGTTGATTTTAAGAATTACATTTTTCTATTGGAAGTAAGTTTATACAATAATGTAAACATCTTGGACCGCAAATCAAGCAAAAGAGAATCAAAATGTAGCAAACATTTTGTGGTTTTATTTTTTGTGATCTGATTTTCTTTCTGCCTTCATAAAAAATGTTTCCAGTGTTGCAGCAATTGATTGTTTCTTTACTAAATGCTCCAGCCTCTAGCTAGCGTCTAGTGGCGAAAGAAACCAGAATAACCTGAAAGTTATTTACATGAAAGGAATATTAAAGATTAAAAAGACTATTAGATTTAAGAATTAATCATGTGAGAAAAGGCTTACTGACACCTTTTTGTCTTTTGCTATGCAGACTGTAGACGAGTATTTCTGCACAGATTACGCCATTTAATATTTTACATGATACTGTGATGTGGAATTAATACACTGAAGATTCGTTTGCTAATTTACAGAAAATTACAATTATAACAATTTTTTATAAATTGAATACTTACGACGCCTTTCTCTATTTTTTGGAACGGTTTGGCACAATTAAATGCATTAGATACATAGTTACATAAATACGTTCATACAATTGTATCATTGCATCTTGTAAATAAATAAATATGTCGTGTAATTATTAGTATTGCATTGTACGTCTCCAACAATTAGAATTATGTTCTGTAAACATGTAACATCATCAAGTAACTCTTTTTGACACAACACATTACTAGAAAGCAAGGCTACACACTAGGTAATTTGTCAATATGAACAACATTAACAAACATGCAATCTATTCAACATTATTATAAAGATTTGAATATGAATAGAAAAAGAAACTGAAAAAAAAGAAAAAGTAAGAGAGAATTGCATGATTTTGAGCCATTGTCAGCTTCATCATACATAATAAGCTGCTGAGAATAAGTTAAGGTGACAACTACAAGATTTACTGCCACACTCTTTTCTGGCGTAAAACTTGATAATGTTTTAAGTTATTCAGTTAGTTTTTGTTGTGTAGAAAGCAAGTCGTTTCTTATTGTTTAAATTGAAAAGGAGGAGCTGGATGTCATGATATCCACTTAAAGTACTTATAATTATACTGACGTGATTGAACTGAAGAATTACTATTTCTTTGTCTTTCTTGTTTGGCTATTTAGTTATATTACTTGTTGTACTACCAGACCAGTTTACACTTTGTGATAGCATTTTCTCTAATGGTTTTAGTTAGTTACACAATTTACAATTAAAAAATGTACATAGAGATTAAAATATTTTTGAGACAACTAAAAAAATTCTTCTTAATTCTCACTGTCTATACCTGAGTAGAATACACAAAGAAGGAGAGAGAACAGTAAAATGATTAAAAGCTAATAAACTGAGAAAAAATATTATTTTAATCAAAGCCGACAGCTTTGACTTTTGACGGAGAAATAATGCCGTAATGGTCTAATAATGAACTTAACACAATGGGTTTTATTTTTACACCTTTAGTATTTATAATAAGTTAGATCATCATAAATAGTTTTGAGAAGAAAAAAAAAGTTTTATAATCACTAACTACGTCCGGCATTTCTATTGTGTGTACAATACTTTTGAGTATATTTGATAAAATGAATTATTTTGTGAGTTGAGGAAGAAGAGGTATATAAAATACACTGTTGAAAATAAAATAATAGCTGGAGAGTTGTTTTTTTTGAAGGGGAGAGTGATTATGCTAGTGATGCATAATGTAAAGTGTCAGAGGTCAATTACTCTCCGAGGAATTTTTCTTTTGTGTTTATGCTCTGCATTTGTAATGCTTCATACATACTTTCCTCTTCCCCTTCTACTCACCTTTTGGAATTAGTAAATACTAATATAAAATGCGTAGAGTAATGTAAAATGCTAATATTGTTTAGTTTCAGTTCTTAGCCTTAAGGGTCTTGTCAAATTTTTTGATGCTGACAAAATATGAGCTAAACTAAAATATGTAGAGTCTCACCTTCATGGTGTTAAAAAGTGTTAATATTAGATAATGATGGGGAGAAGAGAGGACACAATAGTTAGTATGTATATAGTGGGTGTAAAATAGTGCTGTACTTGTTATTTTTGAAGAAATAACAAGAGTTGAAAGATGAGGGTTACATTTCAGGAATGTAGTTAAGAAATTTGAAATGAAAATCTATTTCAAAATTGGAAAGAAAGGGTTCTCATTCATCATGTAGTATCATGTGATCATATAACACAAAAGTATCGGCTAACTGAGCTACCCTTCCCCTTTTTCTGAGGTATTTTGTTGACTCAACGTTATAAAACACCTGCATGAGATCAGAAACGACTCAGGTGGAAAATTTTGATTAGAATGCCAAATGCAGTGACTTTGATTAAATGGTTTTGACAGTTTAGCCAACGAACTAAGTAACTTTCACCTTTGCAATTATTAGAACTCTGAGCCGTGTCTCTAGAACTTTATTGAATGGCGTCGATATTTGTAAATTGCTACACACTTTGTTAGAGAAAGTTACTATAATCTCTCTAACTCCTCCCATCGACTATCGTATACAGTCATATGTATTTTTATTTTCAATTTTTCACCATTAAAAGCAAAT
>VCNE01004199.1:0-11950 GCA_009869805.1 Oncopodura yosiiana | reverse complement strand
TTAATTAATATTGCATCATGGACATGTTTATATGCAGCAAGGTGAGTTGATGCACAATAATTATATGTCACAAAAAATTTATTATTTCATATTTTAGATGTGCATCAATAGCCTTGTGTATCGCAACAGCTATTAAAGGAGCCAGCATTGCTGTTCCAATTGTAATTTTCTTCGTCCATGGAGTTCTATTTGCAAAATTATTTCGTCACAACAAATTTGGAATGGCTAATGATAAAATCCTTGTGACAATATTTATATCTTACTTTTTTCTTCCAGAATTAACTACATCTCTTCATGTTCTAATTCAATTTTATTACATGACTAGTATTTTAGAATCAATATTCTGTATTATACCATGGAATGGTAAGTGTTGTTGGACATGTAGAAGTACTTAAAGTTAAAAAAAAACTAAACCTATACTAATAGCAAACTTATCAATAGGTATCAACGATGAAATGTGTTTTCAATTACCAAGTGCTAAACCTGAACACTCATCAAATGGTACTACAAGTGGTCCAAAATTACTTTCAAATTTCATATGGAACAACTTCACATCATCAACATCTACAGTAACATCAATTTTTGCAGCTGGACCTGCTGGCTCTGATGATGTTGATAGAGATGATTGTTTATTAAATCCAGTCATTATTGTTATACTAGTACCCAGTTGTACAATTTTAGGTGTTGTTTTAAGACTTATTGTATCAAAAAGAATGGATGCTTTTAAAAATGCACATCATGAAAATGGAGGAGTGAAGAGATAATCGTAATCTAAGAAAAGCTGACTCAACAATGGAAGCTAGAATTGCTTCAATTTATAATAAACAATGGGGTAAATTAACTATAGGAGAATTATCTAGTGCATTTAGAAAAATGTTGAGAAAAGAAGTCATCACACCAAATGATGATGATGACAACAATGGAATTGGTGAAGATGGTAAACCTAAAATGGCATTAATTTCAAAACAATTTGAAGCTGAATTTAGAGCATCAACTAGTTTTATTCGACGTTCATTTTCTTTAATGGCTTCTGTTTCACCAACACCTTCGACAAAATCTAAAGGGAATAATTATGAATCATCAACTTCAGTAAATGATACTGATAATGAAAGTAAACAACAAAGTTCTAAAATGACAACTGTAACTGAAGTTGAGTGTCATCCACCACCGCCTGATTATAATGAAGCTTCTTTTAATAATAAATTTCTTGCACCTCCACCATTTGAAAAAAATGACGACAATAATAATGATGATGATGATGCTGGTGGCTGTTGTGATGGAACAACTGTTGAATCAGGAAAGAATAATATGGACAATGTTCCAGCAAGTTTATATGCACCAGCCATGCATCAAAATTCAACAGCAACAGGATCACAAGCATTTAGAAATTTAGATGTTAAATTAACCAAAGTTGAATTAGCTAATGGGACACATTCTCTTGAAATGAGTTGGATTTAAAATTATTTCTAATTTATATAATTCATAATACTTTATAATTATTATTATTGCTAATAAATGACAAGAGACAAAAATTACACAATAACAACATAGTAGACAAACTAGAATATACTTCTTCTTGTAAATGATACATCTATCGTAGAAAACTATTACTATGCATAATATTACTTCTATCATGATGACCATTTGCAGCAATATTTGGACTTGATCTGTTGCTATCTTCATTAATTAATACTCCCCATTCTTCTTCTTCTCCTGGACTGAACGTATACATTGGAATCAGTCTATGATGAAATTTATTATCACTCCTTCGTCTATTGAGTGACATACAATACATGGCCTACAAAAAATTTACTCTTTAGATTATTAATTCATGAAATCATTTGAAAAACAAATATAATAATAATACTTACGATTGCAGTAAATAGAGCCAGAGAAACAATTAAAGCCAATGGAATTAATACAAAAGCAATTGATTGAGGTTCATCCGACATATAAGATAATTCTTCTTGCTGTTTATCTTTTGATGATTCTGAAATTGCTGACATTATTGTAGAAGTAGCTGTCGTCGTTGTCGTCGATTGAGTAGTTTCTACTAATAAAATACTATTGTTATTTTCCCTACTAAAGGTGAGATTCATTGGACTAGTTGGAGTTATTGGAATTGGAAGCACTGCCTTACTTTCATTGTTGCTGGGTTTAACAATAATAGCACTATCATCTTCCTCTTCAATAGTATTATTGTTGACGACTGTTTTTGCAATAAGAGGTGCTAGTGTAGTTAGTGTGAGATTGGCAAGATTTTCCATTTTCATATAATTATGAATTCACTGAGAACTGCAATTTTTATTGACTTGATTTACACACGCTGGATAACCTTGAAATTGTCACCATCAGTATTCGAGGAGGTAGAAAATTTCTTAAGACTTGATCAATGTGCAATGCGGTTGATCATATGCACTCGAAGAAATGAGCTTTTTTGCATATCAGTATGAGTAGTAGTCAATGGAAGTTTGTTCATCGTTTGTCGTCATTATGTATTCATACACTATATACTATACACATAAATACATATAAAAAGTTTTATATCTTGTAAGCCTATGAGAGAGACAAAAATAGAAACTTTGCATAAAATGAGAGCAATAGAAGAGGAAAAGTATATACTGAACAACAACTGCTTTTAAACTTATTGCGTAGGTGCTTCAAATATTTTCTTGTCTTGTCACAGCTTTTGTTCATACACAATTAGTACATTCATGTACCACTTCAATTTTGTCACACTACACCACACGAGTATGCCATGCCAGCAATTTTTATGTAGAACATGACAAAACGAATGACTCACACACATTGACAAAGTGCACTACCAAATGATAAGAGTTGTACTACTTTGTCATATGGAACAATTTTTAAAAGAATTGTCTAAATTGAATTAATATATGAGGAATTCCTAAAAAAAAGTGTTTGAAACTCTGTCAGGAACAGAGAATATTTTGCCTGTAGCTTTATTGGAAGCTAAAATATGTTTTTTCTTTATGTATATTATGCTAATGTTCAGATAAACACATATTGTATTTGTGCACTTGTGTGAACCATATGAATTTCTGCAAAAAAAAGCAAATGGAAATGTCATGCTTCAATGAAAGCCGATTATCGACACCACACACATGTATTTATGGAATGTACAGTTTTAGCAAGAAAATGATTTATGAGTGGAAAAAGACTAAAGAAAGCACATCTGGTATAACAATCTGTTATGGTAGTGACAATAATAAATGACATTGAAAAGTCTATATATACAAGAATTCCTGTAAAAGAAAATTTGGAAGTAGTTTGAATGAGTCAGACGTAGAATGTAGACAAGAAGAATTTATAAAGATTGAAGATGTCAATGTCAATCACTCTTTGAAAGAGAGAGAGAGATTTTTGCCAAGTGCTAAAATGAATGATTGGATGACACAAACAAGTTCAATGTTCATGAAAATGATAATTAGTAGAGTTAGATGAAACAGAGTTTCTTTGATAATGCTGTTAGAATTATCTTCCTATATATACCCTTGTAAAGGTCATCTCTATGAATTTTATTGCTCATGACCTAACATATATGTTGTTCATTTTCTGCCATTGATCTCATTTAGTAAATATTCGTCTGTCGAGAACAGAAGTTAAGTCTTTTTCCTTAACCGGCACTTTAGCAAAATGCCTGATAATATATAACCCTGAAAAGTTTGAGACAACAATACTACAGACACAAAAGAAACTTAATTATTATTGGGCATCTTTTGTATTGTATTTGATTGTAGTTATTATCATTCAATTTATTTTTATTGGTAGACTTCAAAATGAAATTAGTATTTTAAGACAAGATTTAATATTGTCGAGTGAAAGTCGTGCAAATGTGATTGTGAACCAACATCATAATATTAGTAAACGAGATGTAAATGCTGTTTATTGTCCACCAGGTATGGTTTAAGAAGAAGAAAAATATTTAAAAAATGAGTTAATGGAAATTGTATACAGGATGTGTCAAAAGACGAAGGAGAAAGCAATATGTTACAACTACTACTACAACAGAAAATCCTTATTATCCTTATTCAAGTTATGATGATTACTATACACAGTATTATGCACAATATTATGGACCACAGGTTAGCAAAGAAAAATAAATAATGTACAGTACGTTTTGAGTTACTAATTCTTGAAAATATTAATAGGGACCTTCTGGAGAAAGAGTATGAAAGAATTTTATATTTAATTGATGAGTTTTGTAATTTGCATTACTTTTGGTTCTTGTTTAGGGATCACCTGTAAGTTTGTACATTCTTAAAAATTGTCACTAATATATTTGACCTAAATTTATTTTTTTCTTAGGTGACTACCGGTATAATGCTAAAATCAATACTTTTGGTGATGTTTCAATACAATAATATTTTTGAATATTTATTAGGGAGGAGCAGGAGAACCAGTTAGTTTGCCAATCTTTTTTTAGCTTCCGAATAATTTAACAAACCAAATTTCTTATAGGGAGCACCTGTAAGAATTACGGTTTTGAATTTGACCAATCAATCTATTAATCTCTGATGACTTCATGATACTAAATAGGGATTACCTGTAAGAATTAATAGTATTTTTATAGTGCTATACTATTCTTAAATAAATTTTAATCTTATTATAAGGGAGGAGCAGGAGAGCCGGTTTGGAAATTATTGACATTATTAATTGCTAATCACTATAATTGCATAATGAAAACTTACTTTCACAGGGAGAACCTGTAAGATCAGACCAATTTTCAAGTCTTTTTGAAATTAATTTATGAATACGTTCTGATTATTGTAGGGATTGGCCTGTAAGAGTTTCTTATTAATATAATATTTGGAAACTTTTATAATTGATTATGTGATACATTACAGGGAGAACCTGTAAGTACAAATCGTTTTATATATCTGATGTGTTTTTGAGCAGCTGACTCTTAATTAATTGTCGTAAAATGTAGGGTTGGCCTGTAAGTATATATGTATATCTTTCAAGTCTTCTATTATGTTCATTGATGAGTAAACATATTTTTCTAGGGAGCACCTGTAAGATCACACAATGAATTTTTACTGTTTTCAAAAAGATCTTGAATTTCTTATTCTATTCTTTAGGGATTACCTGTAAGCCATTGTGCTACTCTTACTAAGATGAGAAGATTAACATTTTTCTTTAAATTTTAATAGGGCGGTGCTGGTTCTCCGGTTAGACATAAAATAATATGAAATTATGAACTAATTAATTAATGTAGAGTTTCATTTCTTATAGGGAGCACCTGTGAGTTAAATTAAATTTGTACTACTGAAATTTAAATGTGGTATCTTTATATCTTGACTTGATTCAGGGATGGCCTGTAAGATTTATTTTATATGTAATGAGCACATTGCAAATTCTATTGATATATTTATATAATTTTATATAGGGTTCATCTGTAAGATATAAATATTAACCAATTTCTCTTAAAGCCTCAAATTTAAAAACACTTGTGATTGATTATCTCTTCAGGGCCTGCCTGTAAGTACTTCATTAAATAGCTACAACAATTTACACATTAAACCAATATTACTAATTAGGGCAGCAGAGGAGCACCGGTATCTTTTATTCAAAAACATTAAATTCAATTTAAAACAAACTTTTAACAATGTATAATACAGGGTGGAGTCGGAAGAAGAGGATCTCCTGTAAGTAGTTCTTACAAAAGCACTGTATAAAAGCTTTATTACTAATTATTATTTTTCTTGTAGGGATCACCTGTTTGTCTTACTCTCATTCACAATTACTTATATTGAAAGTTCAAACTAACTTATTGACAAATTACAACATTAGGGAAGCCCTGGAGCTAGAGGTTATGATTATAACAATAATTACTACAATTATGCTCAACCACAAGGCCCATTACAAGTGAGACGTGGTGATCAAGGAACTCCGCCAGAAGACCCCTATCTTTCTTCACCTAAAATGGCTGAAGCAATGAGAGAATTTAGACGATTAGATCATCCTAAATGTAAAGATGAATTTGGTTAGTTTACATCAGAACTCATACAGCTCAAATTTAGACAGATGCTCTAAATCTCTTAATTTCTTTTAGATCATAAAGCTCTAATGGACACACTAAAGGATAAAGGAAAAGTGTCTTTTATGATTTTAGTTGATTTGAAGGATAATGTGTACTGTATTGTACATGCAGATAGTTAAATTTAAATTATCCTGTATTATATAATTTCAAAATAACTTTTGCCTGTAGCATAGTACACCACAAAATCATGGTTGTCCAAAAATATAATAGTACAACAGTTTGCACTGTTAACGTAACAAGTTAAATTAGCTTTTGAGACATTCATATATATCATTTTATAAAATACTAAATGTCCGTAAGAATTAAGCTCTCTAATAAATTGTTCAAAAATTAACTCCTACTCATGCAACATCATGATCATGACTTTTCATGAGTTTTAGTACACAACTTCACGACTCCCATTCCAACTTGAGACTCTTTGTATGATATTGATTATGTTACGTAACTTTGTTCGCACTCTCAGTTTGTCTAGTACAAAATGCTTGATGAAGGCAAATAAGAAATTGTGGTGTTACAGGAAAGCTAAAATCATCCTATCCATCTCCTCAGTGTGGCTCACCATCACTTTACTTCAATGTTACAGGGAAGCTAGTGAAAATGTTGTTGATTCAACATTCAAGGTCTGCCTATAATTCAGTTTATGTTAAAGGAACCAAGCTGAAAAGGCAATACTTTACAGCTTTACCCTACTAAGCTTTTCAGCAGCCCAACATTTATGCCTTTGGTGGCTTTCAAGCAAAAGCTGTCAGCTTCATGATTATTATATGTTGCATTTCATTTTCCACCTCTCTTCCAGCACATAAACTTCACAATATAATACTTTAGTATATCTCTAAAGTTTCTCTACTACTCTTTCTACACTCACTACTGCTACTACTACAAACCATATGCTAATACTTTAGTAAATGCTCCAATAATGTAAGAATACAAATTCAGAAGGAGTGTCAGAGTCATGCTACACTGCATTTGACTTTTTTTGACAGATTTCATTCAGTATTGCAATAGTAAAGTATTATTATATATACTCTTATTTTTAGCTACTGTACTTTACTAAATATATTAATTACTCATCATAAAAACGACTAACTACACTACATTCCAAAATGTGTGATCCAGAGACAAAAACGAGATTTCAACATTTACTTAAGAAATCATTGAAAATTAAAGATGAAATTGCATCTGTTTCTGTTACTTCTCCTCATACACTTGACTGGAGAGCATTTAGCCAGTATTCTTGAATTTGTGACTGTGACATTTAAAAATGAAGACATCAAACCAATGGAATTTTTTGTTAAAAAATTACTACCAACTATTAATAGTAGCCCTGATGAAAAGAAAGCATTAATAGCAATGATGAGAAATGAAGCCTATTTTCTTACTACATTAGTTGAGAAGATGAAGAAATTTTGCAAAGAGAGAACTGGGTAAGTCATTTATTTTATAACTTTACTAAACAAATAGATTATGTATGAGTATGACAATATAAAATATATATTGCAAAAATATTTATTTCAGTTCTGAGCGACTAATTGATGGTCTCTTCTCAACAGCTTATGAGGTCAATGAAATGTCAATTGTAATGCAAAATTTGGTAAACTAAGGGATTTGCTACATTGGAAGCTCCACAAGGACAAGATTTTTATCATGCAAAGTAAAACTAAAATGAATTTATTATTAGTTATATAGTACACTCTCTAAAAATGTAATTAATATTTAAACAGACTTGTAATTGAGAACTTGGCAAGACTTCACAGTGTGACTTACGCCATGATAGACTCACAAGGAAGCCGACCAAGATTTTTGGAAAAGCATCCAGCTATATATGATCTCTATGAGCATCCCGAAGGAAAACTTCTGTTATCAAACATTGCTGGAAATGCACTTGGAATTGGACTTGAAATTCTTAAAAACTCTCGTGGTGTTAAAGGTAGTAAAGAAGTTTATGAGCAACTAAAGCCTTATGATGGAGTACTAATTGAAGAATTAGCAAAAATTGTTGCTTCTGGAAGTCTTTTCCCTGTTGTTAATCATGGTGATTGTCACAATAAAAATATTTTATTTGGTGGACGTGGAAAAGATGAAGCTGGCTCTTCATCTACACAAGGAAATCATTCACAAGTTGTATTTGTTGACATGCAGGTAAGAGATCAATAAGTTATTCTTCAAGACTCATTTATTAATTCATCATCACAACTTTTTCTTCTTTTCCAGAGCACACGTGTTGCATCGCCATGTTTGGATCTGTCTTACTTCATATTTGTTAGTGGTGACTCAAATGTCAGAAAATCATGGAAGCAACTATTAGAGATTTATTTTGATAAATTTGATTCTCACTTGCTTGACCTTAGAGTACAATTTCCATTTTCCTACGAGGTTATAATAGATTCATCATATTTTATACGACTTAAAATTCTTTTCTAAAAATCCCTATTATAATTTACAGGACGTCGTAGCAGAATTTCGCAATAAAGCAAACTTTGGAATGCTTTTCGGAGTACCTGCTGTAGTAATATTGGGAGCAATGTCTCATTTCAATACATCAGAGCTAACTGGTGATTGCTCAATGACTGATGCATTCCTTAGCACAATGAAAAAATGGGCAACGACCAATTCCGAAGAGATTGAAACTGTAGCTCAACAGATTGTTGATTGTGTTCAAGACTATAATGATATGATGAGAGATGAGTGCTGAATAATAATGTGCAGAGTTATATAGTAAATATATTCAAAAGAGAAAATAAAAGTAATAACTATATAAATATATTGCAATAAATTATATAAACTCTCTTGTATTCCAGTATTGGTTCTCTTCATTAACTTGTGCTCGGTCTATATGCAAATTATACGCCCCCAAAAACTCATTCTATATAGTAGATTATCATATTTTTATAATGAAGCTCAAAGCTCATCTCGAGACCATTGACTGAATAACACTATCTATAATATAGTTACTTTTGCATATTACTCATTCAACAAGTGGTGTTGAGAGTTTTTATTCTCATTCTCTCATAAGACTCTCTCAAGTTGCATCTTAGAATAGAAGAAGAAAAGGGTCCCCTCATCGACAGAGTTTTAAGAGGGTGTACTTTTCTTCTTCCTCTGGCTAAAAGAAAATCTCAATACCATCTCAATACATATATACATATATATAACTTCCTTTTTCTCTTGACTATATGGTCTCATACAAAGATGTTATTGTATACAATGTTGTGTATATATTGATGATGATGTTGAGACGGGATGAAGGAGAGAGAAATGAAATGAATGCCCGTCTATGGTACTCCTACTCTTTATCTTAACATGAAAAGTTTTAGAGTCTCTCTCTCGTCTAAACCAGTGAAGAGAGTATTAGAACACTCTCTCACAACATAATCTTTCCCAAGATAGTTAGGCTGGTTTCTGTCATATACACAACTAAATAGACTAGGGAGTCAAGTCCAGAAGAGCATCATCACAGATGTAAAATGTAAAAAGTTATACTAGTATAGAAACCTTATCGGTAAATTCTCCTTTCTACAGGACACATTACACATCCAGTTACTAACTATACTCATACATTTATAATATGTCCTCTGCCCTCGTCACGACTGCAAATGCAATTAGTGTTGACAAGCCTTGTTAATTTTTTCCCGGTGTCCTAGTTTTTAGTGTATATATTACATTACAGTGCTGGATGCAAAGATTGGTGATGTGTGTTGATCTTTTGTGCAAAATACAATATAAGAAATGAGAATGAAGCCAAGAATGATATTTAAAACCAGTTTGTTCCTTTTGTGTGCATCTTTTGCTCACACTCAACTAACTCATGAAGGACTTATATTATAGTGAAAATGGATCTTCTAGATGTACAGATTCTGAAAACAAACCTCAGGTATAAAGAAAATTTTGCAAAATGAATGTATGAAATTGTTATATGAATGCTACTATTGTTCTATATTCTTATGTTAGAGATGTGAAACTCCTTTTGGAAATGCGGCTTTCAGACAGCGTATAGAAGTAACAAATACTTGTGGAGATGATGGCCGAATTGAATACTGTGTCCAGTCTGGTGCTCTTGGAGTTCGTAGAGCTTGTGACTTTTGTGATGCAAGAGGTTGAATAGACTTAATGAATTCTTAAAGATGAAAGAAATACATTTTGATAATTAATTATTTGTTCTTATAGATCGCAACTTGGCACATCCTCCAGAATATTTGACAGATTTCCATAATACAGAAAGTGAAACATGGTGGCAATCAGAAACAATGTTTGAAGGTGTCCAATATCCTAATCAAGTCAATTTAACTCTAAGTCTTGGAAAAGCATTTCATATTGTTAATGTTCACATACGTTTCCATTCTTTGAGGCCAGAAAGTATGGCAATTTATCGTAAGAAATCTGAAGATGGAGAATGGCTACCATTTCAATATTTTAGTAGTGCTTGTCGTGATTTTTATGGACAACCAGATTTAAGAGAAATTCATGGAGGAGAAGAGGCTCGTGCTTTATGTACAAGTGAATATTCTGATTTGTCACCTTTGAGTGGTGGAGAAGTCTCTTTTGCTACTCTTGAAGGTCGGCCATCTCGTCATGAATTTTACAATTCTAAAGAACTTCAGGAATGGGTCACAGCTACAGATATCAGAATTACATTAGATAGACTCAATACATTTGGAGATGAACATTTTGCTGATGAGAAAGTATTGAGATCTTATTTCTATTCTATTGCTGATTTTACTGTTGGAGCAAAGTAAGAGATGAGTCAAAGATGAAATATTTTTATTATGCAATTAATAATTGTTTTACAATTGTAGATGTAAATGCAATGGTCATGCATCAGAATGTGTACATAGCTCTGGTCCTGATGGAAGTAGACGACTTGTTTGTAGATGTGAACATAATACAGCTGGACCAGATTGTAATGAATGTTTGCCATTTTACAATGACAGACCGTGGGCTATTGCTAATGCTACAGACGCTCATGAATGCAGAGGTATAACTAATTTCTAGAGTTGATAAAATAAAGTGTTAACAACATAAATTAATAATTATTATTATTTTCAACAGCATGTAATTGTAATGGCTTCTCTGATCGTTGCTTCTTTGATTCAACCTTGTATTCATCTACTGGACATGGTGGTCATTGTTTAGACTGTATTGGAAATAGAGATGGACCAAATTGTGAGAAATGTAAATTGAATTACTATCAACCAACAGAAGCAAGATATTGTATTGCATGCAATTGTAATGAAATTGGATCTAGAAGTTTACAATGTAATAGTGAAGGAAAATGTCAATGTAAAGTAAGAAGAAAAGAGAAATGATTCTTATAAATCTTTTAGTATATTTAAATGTCTCTCTAAATATTACTCTAATTAATTAATTAGCCTGGTGTTGCTGGAGAAAAGTGTGACAGATGTCAAGCAAATTATTACAATTTTAGTCCTCTAGGATGTAAACCATGTTTGTGTAACGTGTAAGTAAAATCTAAAATCTTTTATGATTAGATCAATCTTAATTATTTTTCTTTTCATAGTCAAGGAAGTTATTTAAATGAACCAAATTGTGATACTATAACTGGGGATTGTCGATGTAAATCAAATGTTGAGTCACAAAGATGTGATGCTTGTAAACCAGGATATTTTAATTTGGACTTGGCAAATGATTTTGGGTATGAGTTAAAAAGCATAAGGCTATCGTCAAAGTAGATATAGTTAATTTTTTTTTAATTTTACTTTTTAGCTGTACACCATGTTTCTGTTTTGGACATGCTGCAGTGTGTCAATCAGCTCCCGGTTTCCATCAAGTTTTGCTTGAAAGTTTCTTCACTCGTGGAAATGAGCGTTGGGAAGCTGAAGATATAGATTCTAGACCAATACAATTACAATATAATCCAGCTATTCAAGC
>VCNE01004198.1:0-31328 GCA_009869805.1 Oncopodura yosiiana | reverse complement strand
AAAATGACGATCCGATCCGTGTCCGATCCGAATCCGATCCGTCGGATCGGACTATTTCGGATCGGATTGCGAACCTTAAACATATATAAACACTTGAGAGAGTTCTATAACTCAACAGTTACAGATACCCAATTTTCTATATTCTATATCTATATCTATATCCATATATATAGAGGTTTCTACTACTACGTAGAAAACAATAGTATGTGGTTTGCTTTATATCTATGGTAAGCTATTATCTTTACGGTTGGCCATATAAAAATCTATATAAAGAAAAAAGGAGTTGAGAAATCTCCAATTTTTCTTTGCTTATGTATCTTTCCTCCAAATATTGACTTTAGATAGCTTTGATCGTAAATGTGCAGTAAGATGTGAATGAAGAATGCAACGCGATAGCTTTTTTTTAGTATTCTTACGCCTTTGCAAAAAGAAGAGTGAAAAGGAAATCCTTTATCCTTTACTCTTTTGACTTTTAATGGAAAAATCTCACCCACTGACTGAGAGAGAGATTGTAAGTGAGAGTTTCAGTACAGTTTGTCAGATTGAAGGAAAAGATGTGAGATGCACTTTTCCTTGCCTGTCACCCACTTGAGATTTCACTTATTTTATATAAACTCCCAACTTGTTTGAGAGATTTAAGACCAAAAAGTTTGATTTCCAAGAAGCTTTTAACATTTTCACGTAAACTATATAGTACTCTGTCTACTGTTACATCATCACAATGGCATTGAAAGAATAGTGACTATATTTATAGTTTTGTGAAATAAAAAACAAATAATATTTGTCAAACCTTCATTCGGAAGAATGTGATGCTTGTCAACAAATCCACGGTCGATTTGAGATCCATCAACTTTTCATTACTTGAGGCAGGAAAGTTATTTCTATACATTGACAAGTCTATCCTTAGTGAGTTGTGTAACTGGTCCAGTAATTTGACAAACTTTTCCTTCTGTAAATATTTTGAAAAAATTTTATAATATTAGTATACATTTTTGTTTTCATCTTCTCCTGTTGCACAGAAAACGATTGATTTTCCATATAATCCAACAGTTTTTTCCTACGACATTTTGCCTCCTACTGTGAATTTGAAAGTCAAATATATGACATAAAAACTATACGGGAGTACTACATATATATATAGGCAAATGTGTTTTTTCTACTATGCCAGGGTCATTTCCTTCTACCCAAAGATATTATTACGTTCTTTCTCTGTAAAATATATTCATGACAGTTGTCTCGTAATGGGACTACTGTGTTGTTGAAAGTAGGTGACAAAAAGAATATTATGATGGTACTACAATTGTATGTATATTTTGCATATACAAGTGTACTCCTTGCCGTTTTTTCTAAGAAAAATTGACTTTCTCATAATATCATATAGAGCTCTTGACAAAGTATACATATATGCTTTGACTTTTACTGCGTACACATGGCTGTTGGTTATTCTCAAAACAAAGTTGCTCTTCATAAAACGCAAATATAACTTATCCTTATATGTTATGCAATGTACACACATTTTCTTTCTCCAGTGTATATATTTTTTTTTATATATGTAGGTTACATCGTTACACAGATGAAATATTTCATATAGTAATTTTTTGACTCACCCCAAAATTGGAAGCAGCAAAACGATCTGAAGCAGAGACGGCAGAAGACGCTGTTGTATGAGCATAATATGCATTAATATTGGCTAAGAGTGTACTCATCACTGCAGGCACGCTTGGGCACAAATACTTGGTCGACAAACAATGAAAGTGTCTGCAAATAGTACAAAAATCTTATTTTTATATAAAGCTCTATTATTATAAAAACTACAAAAAATGTCATACGTCATGGCTTGATAAATGGCTTCTATGCCGTATCGCATAGCAAACTCGTCCACAATTTCTTGACCTGCTTCTTCAAAATAAATCTTCCAGCCATCATCACCTTTGGCAAGAGGTAAAGGCATCATACTGTTGTTAATCTCACAAAGATGGTGAAACAAATTTTCATGTAGACAAGTATATTGAACGTGATACGGGGCGACCTGCAATTTGAAAAGGGTACCATTGTTATATATGTATTATTATAGAATAATAAACGCCATCTCTTTTCTTTACTACTCTATGAGACTTTCTCCTCTTCTTACCTTTTCCTCTCCTTTGATCTCTACACTAATATGTAGACGAATAGCACCAGAGACTGCAGACTTGTCAGTTCTTTTCTCCAAATTGTACCACACGTCCATTTCACCGGAAAGTGTTCGAACCTATAAAGAATATCAATTAAACTTCTTATGTAATTACTTTTCAAATAAGAGTCGAACTCTATTATTACTTTATGATCTGTATGTAAGGTAATCAAGTAAAGAAGTTTATAGGTAGACTAAAACACTAAAACCAAAATGACAAAGTTGAAATGATGTTCCCTAGTTGTCATAATGAAAGAGGGTGTGTAGGAAAAACACCTTAAGTTGTCTTTAGCATTTTCTTATAAGAAAAAAGATAGAGAAAGAGACTAAAGTACGTCGTAAAAGATCATAAAAATACTATAGACTCGCACCTCAATAATAGTTTGTCCCAAAAAGTCATCCGACTCTCGAGTAAGCTTCTGTCGTAATTTCGACTTGAGATCGTTATCTTCATCCCAAACACGAACTTTGATCCGATCTGAAGAGTTGTGACACTCACTATGTGTAAAAGAAGTAAAAGAAGAAAAGTCATAAAAAATTATACATATTATACATTACAAACATTGTGTAAGTCGTCAAGTAAAAGATTACACATACAATACTTTTTGCATTGGTCTATTATACATATACCCTTATTCTCAAAAACTACAAAAAAAGTCTCAACTCTCTTCGTCTTGAGACGAGAGTGCTCTTGATAACACACTTGGGAGTAGAAAGAAGAAAAGAGATTGCATTTCACAAATCAAGAGAGGCACGACCAGACCACTACTATACTATGTGCCTTAACAAGAATAAGAGTTTCCAAATCAAATCCCCAAATGATGAGTGTTATTCTACCATTGCAGATGGTATTTGATACGAACTCAAACACACAAAGTAATAAAAACAGTACTTTATACATCTTTTTCCATAGAATTTGTTTTTAAACTAATAGCTCTACATATTCTCTCTCTCTTTGAGTCTTGCTCGTTACATTTCATGGAAACTGATATCACTTTCTTGCACTTGAGCACACAAACTATAACTATATACTATAAGCAATCATAAGACTGAATTTACTCTTTTGACTCAAGAGAAAGATCAGCCTAGCGTGAAAATGTTTTTCAAGCGTTTTAGCTTTCATCTCATCTCACTTTTGTCTATATAGTATCCATTACAATTTAACTGTTGAGCATATATCCTCTCTGTACTTGTTATTGTATTCTTTGAGAAAAGGGTATATAAGCAGAGAAAATTTGCACAAAAATTACTTCGTTATTTCTCGTTAACTAGAATACTCTACCAGAAGAAGAAGAAAAACAAAAAAAAGAACTTACAAGTAAAACTTTTCGTTCCATACAGGATTCAATTCTTGTGTTATAGTTCTCGTTCGTTTCTTCACTTTTCCAACTTGTGTTGTTACATAAGGGTCAGATGTTCCACTTTTATCCTTAGCAATCAAGCCTTGAGCACAAATTACTGTATGTGTGTGTAATGGAGAGTAAGAAGTAGATAGAGGAGCATACAGTAATGTGGTTTTAGTATATAGAAATAGAAATGGTAAAAAATACAAGAAGACATTTCATTAGCTTTATCTTCATCATAGCCGACATTTTCATTTAGAGAATATAAGTAAAGAAAAAGAAAAATTGAGAAAGTACAACCATCATCATCATCAACTTGACTTGAAACAAACACACACTATATAGAAACTCACACTTACAAAGACCAAAAGCTACAGTACTAAAGCTAGATCACTAGAAACTACATACTAAAAACTACATAGGCTATGTAAGCTACAAATTAGTTAGTTTTTAGTTTTTTTTTCTTGACGTAGAGAGAAAGTATTAAGCATGCAATGTAGAATGTGAGACTTTTTTGTATTTTTTTTGTCAGTCAGTTTTTTTTGTATGTTTTGTCATATTTGTGATTACAGTGTAAGAGTAAAAAATGTGTCAAATAGACCAGAGTGGATTACATATTCTCACACTATAAGTACCATAAATACAAATGACGCACATCAGAAAACTATATTTGCTAAATGTACACAAACCAAGACCAACAAATGTCTCGAGAGTGTAATCCACTCTGTCTAATGTATCAAAGGTATATAGTACAAAACTAACATGCTCATAGAGTTTTTCTATGTCTAGAGTACTCTTTACAATTACGACAAGAGTAATTCTTCTTACTAAAGCAATTTTGTTTACGCAAATGACATCAAAGGCTCAAGGAGTAGAAGAAGAGAGAGAACTAGAGTAGAAACATGAAAGCTTGAAAAGAGAAGCAAAGCAAAAAGAAGCTTGTTTTCTTTTGAATATATACTATATATGTAGGTTAAGGTTGAAGTGACTTGAAGTTTTCCCACAAAGTTAATGATGAGAACGACGAGGAGAAACTAATGGAGAAAGTGTCCATTATATGAATGTTCTCTAAACATAATTCTCTTCTCTTACAATCTCTTGTTGGATTTTAGCTTACACAACAATGCTAAGCTTATTTTAAGGAACAATATAATATATATTGGAGAAAACAAAAGAAGAATAATTGGACATGAGCTATATAAAGGGGTTTATATAATAGAAAACGAGAGAGTGGAGTAAAGTACAGGATGTGATGTATAAGTTACAGTGACTCTCTAGTACACTTTTTTCCTCTCGTTTTAAATATTAAAACTCAATCTTAATAATAAACGAGAAGCTCAGGAAAACGTATATTAGCTTTAGTAGCTAACATTCTCAGAGAAAGAAAACATATATATCTATATAGTAGTATTATATGTACATAAAACTCAACTAAAGTGCATAGCCTAGCAAGAAAAAAATCTATTTCTATCCTTTAGTGTACTTTTCTCTCTAACCTTTGCAAACATATGTTTTTGACTAAACCTACCATTGCTATGTGTGTACAAAAGAAACAAGCTTAGTTTTGAAGGATCACATTATTGAATGATGTTGTGATGTGATATATAGATATAAAATGTACTTTGTAAAAAAATAAAGTGGTAACTAAAAAGCCTCATATTAAGGCCATTTGTTATATTGCTTCAAAGTAAAATAAAATGAAATATATACATCCTTTTTTACTGTGTACATAGATATTTCCTTTTGCTAAAAAGAATTCACTTAAAATCTCATGTATGGTATAATCTACTATGCGGATTATATGCTAGGATTTTGCTTCAGAGTACGATATATTGTATATTTTTATTTATAAAGTCTCAGAGAAAACGCTGCATTTCCGGGAAAATATTAGAGTACAATATACGTAAACAATTATACTAATGGATGGATGATATGCAAAATATACTCAGAAGCCGATTCTACAAGATAATCTTTGAAAAAATTCTTAGTATGCTTGTAGCATTTTGTAGACTATGACATTTTCAAAATACCAAGAAACGTATTACATATATAGAGTCTATGCTAATCCTTAGTGTAAACTGTGTAACATAATATAAGAGAAAGCATTGGAATCTAATAGTAGAAAAGAGTCCAGTAAAATTTGTGATTTCACCATCACATCATGTACTCCACTCCACGAAAAGTCCAAAAGTGACTTGAGAACATTAACCAAAGTCACTTTTCGTGATCACAGAGATAATTAGCTGTGGCATCTAAATTAATTACTCACGAGGAGCTTTTGCGATAGTACATTCACATTACTACTTTAGCACAAATCGATAAAACGCAGCAGTGTGGTATAAAAGCAATGAACGCTAAATAGTATAAGTAGCATATACATATGTACATATGGCCAACTAAAAATATATATCTAACTTGCTACAAATTTTACACAGGGAGAATGTAGGATATTTCATGACTAGAGACACTATCAGTTTTTACCAACACACACAGAGGTTTATTCTTTTCTATAGCTATCTCATCATATATATTTTATACGCTGCTCATAGTTATCAGACTGATCTACTATATTTATATATATATATAAAACTAACATTATAAGTACATAAGCTCTTCCTATAATGACTTTGCTATGTCCTACAATTTTATTTACAGGTAAAAGGGAGAGAACTATATGTACTGTCATCATGGCAAAAGAGAAACAAACTCGCAACTCAAGTCTCAAGAGTCACAAAACTATAGAGTCACTTGCCAATGACAGTTTCAGCTGAGCTCACGTCAACTACTCTCCAACTCTACTTGTCAACATAATAATTCTACAGCTAAACTGTCAAATTGTAAAAGTTTCACAAAGCATACTTATATATAGTACTATGATGAAAAGTAGAACAAACTTAGGACTAATAGTTCATTACCTACAAATCTACCTAATTTATAAGTATGTTATGACTACACATTTCATTTTATGTATATAAGTATTATTAGTTGTTAGTTTTACTATACACACACATAAGATCTAGTTATCTGAATTGTATATATAGATATATTTATATGCAAACTGTGTTCTAATACTAAAAGATGATATTAGTTTTTGCTACATTGTACTACTACTATAAAAGTTATATATATATGGAGTTAGTATGTTGAGAGTAGTAAAAGTATTGCGTTTATTTTGCGAATTGAAAAACTTTGTAGGAGAGAGATGTTGTGTTTGGAGTAAAAAGGTTTTTTTTGGTGCATTTGTTGCTCTAGAGTTTACCATTAGTAGTAGTTAGTAAAGTGTAGTAGTACGAGACATAGTCATACTATTAGAGTGAAATGGCAAAAGTTTTTTTTGAAGAGAGAAGAAGAGAGTGCTCAAAAAATATGTCTTTTAAAAGTAGTAAGAGTGGAGTGAGTAGTTGGTAAAAGTGTAAGTCTTGTAGTATTATTTAAAAGTGTGTCATGCGTGAAAATTGAAGGAAAGTTATTAGTATTTGTAAGTAGTAGATAAATATGATAAGTATAGCAAATAGAAAAATTCTAAAAAAATCTAGTGTTATAATATCTAGATCTAATATTATTCTCTCATTCTATAATGTATTATTCTAATGTAATAGTTTTTTTTTATTACGTTAAGTCAAAATGTTTCAAGTAGTAGTATAAATAGTTGAGAAAAACCTTAAAAATATTTGTTGTGTTGATGTAGAACAATACCTGTAATGGCAATTTTACATGACCAGTTTGACGTTCCTTCCAAAATGCTTGATTCTATTTGCTCTAAGTTATCAATATGTATGTCTGCTCCCATTGAAAATGTGTTTCTGTGGAGGAGAGAGAGAGTTGAAGAAAAGTTACACATATAAAGCAAATGTTGTTTTTGTATTTTATGTAGAAATGTTTTTTTCTGTAGCTGCGGCCAAATGTTACCATTAGTTAAAACCAATATAAAATATTATACCTCTTAACTTATTCCTATATTAAACCAAACCTCTTTTTTCAGAATGATGACATATGATTTTACAATTACAAGAGATGAAGAAAAGGGGTACAATTAGTAAAAGTAGGATAAATTATAGCATTTACAGCAGAGCACACACATATATAAAAGAGATCATTGTATATATATATATATATATAGTATTGTTATGGGTGAAAGTAGAACATGATGATTGTGTGTTACTTGTCTAGATATAATAATGAATTATGATGAATGAGAGTTTTCATGGAATAATATGTAACTGTACTGTTTTATAAGCAACATTGACACTTATATAGAGAGATATATATAGAAAATGCTTTCGAGAAAGGGGAAGATAAAAGAACAAGAAGAAGAATAAAAAACACACATTGAAAGAGAATATTTGCCCATTGCAATTTGCTACACTCAGTCACACATTTAACATTGGGTATTTTATATAGAGTACATATAAAGAAGAGAATTGAAGAATAGATAGAACACAGGTATATAAATAATAAAGCTAAACATTTTTTTTTGACGGGACAAACCTGTAATGGCAATTTTTGCAGACCATTTACTTGTTCCATCTAATACCATTTGGTTGATTGCTTTCATATGGCCTGTATGACTTTTGTCCTCTATGGTAAATACATCCCTAAAACATTCAGCAATATAATTTGATTCTTTTTCCTTCTAAATGAGGTTCGGAGATTAATCTTAATTTGTTTTTCTTCCAAGGTCTACATATATTATATAATCTATAGTCTACATATATGCGCAATACATATCATTCACTATATAACATTACTATTTAAAAGTACATAAAGAATCCTTTTAAATTCAAAACTTTCACCAACTCAGTTTTTGTATGTAGAACTTTCACCATGAATGTATGTCCTCAGAGTAAATCTGCTCTTTAGTTACATGTGCGTATTGTAGCAAAACTTTTAAATGGCTTAATTAAAAGAACATACTTTGAACATTTCATGGACCGTCAAATCTATTTACACTAAATATGAAAGGCTCTCGACTCTTCTCTTTCTGTCGTCCTCTACTACACCACAACGAAGGACAACATTTATCCTCTTGCTCGTTATAAAACTAGAACTGTTTTCAGTTTTCACTTTACTCTCTTTTATAAACACTAGATATGTACATACATGTTAGTGGCAACATGTTTTTAAACACTAAAAACTTTATCGGGCTTCTTTTACGACTTTTCTCCCATGTCATTCATGTCTCTATCTATATCTATCTACATATATAGAATTGTACAATGGCTTGACACACTTTATGCAAATCTTCTACATATACAAAAACTTAATTAAAGTTATACTACTCCACTAGGGAGAAAAGAATCACTTAAAAGCTGAAAGTGAGTCTAGGATTAATATTACTAATAACGAAAAGTGACTGTAAAGATTCTAACCTGTGGCTATGTAATACTTTTTGACTTTTCTCCTAATTAAATAATTTTATATGATTCCAACATGCAGATTTCATTTTATCGAACAATTTTTTTGTGCCTAGTTCCTCATTTAATAAATTAACTACAATAGTAACATGTGCCAACGACGCATTATAGTCTCTACATATTATATACTTCCAGAGAAAGTTTTAGAGAACAAAATGATATCGACACCTAATCCTGTGCTTACTGTTGCGAAAGATCACGTCGTCTTGCAAATATCTATTAATACAATACTCTTGTAGTTAAGTAAAGTAATAAAAGAGGATTTGGTTACAATAATATCTTATATCTCTTAGAAAGTCTTATAAAGAGCCATTGTCTAAGATTATACCAAGTTTTCTTGCCTTTTCTATATTATTATATAAATACAATAATACCACCCATTTATTATGATGGCAATGATATAAACGTACTTATATATATTTGCCAGAATAATAATAATGCCTTCCACTCAAACCGATATAACTTACGAACCTGATCAACTCAAAGATCTCTGGCTTTTGTCGTTCTCTTTGCTTCATGATTTCTTTCATAGCAGTGATAATGCTATTGGCTTTATCCTCTGCGCCATGTTTGCAACTTTTCTCAGCAGCTCCTATATAAAGAGAAAATAACATTGAGCATGAGAATGACACTTACAAGAGAAAGTGACGCTATTATATAGCATGCTGTGCTTGAGTGTATAGCAAAGTATCAAAATCGAAGGACATATATAGGATCAAAGTCCATTGCCGACGACGACTATATATATATACTTATCAAATGCATTAGATGATCCAAAGTTACATTTGATTTAGGATGATTTCTGACAAGGAGAAAAGAATGCTCTATAAAAAAATATTGTTGTACATGTTAGTAGTATGTACATGTAGTAGCACTTTTAGCTAACAGACTGTCGCTCTCTTTTTTTCCACTATGTACAACATTTCCAAAGAAATGTTCCATTATAGCTCAACTCTTCTTCCTCATATATTTTGTAGTTTTGTGCGCCTGTAAACTTCAGACTTATATGACTTATATAGCAGTCTAAAAGAAAAAGAAAAATTCCTCAGCCTTCACTCAATCGAAGAACAATAGACGTGAAAAGTTAAGTATAACGACTTCAACAACTACTAATGCTCTCTACAACATTTTTTTATCGACTACCAAAAACTTCTATAGCTTCTTTTCTCGAGGAAAGGAAATAAAGTGAAAGTCAAAACTTTTTTGTTTCTTTTTCTCTACTTTCTCTTCTTTCTAATGCAATAGAGAAAAAGAAATCCATATTAAAAGTATGAAAGGTCTAAACAATATTATTCTCTACTTGTTTTCCTACTTGAATATAAATAACAGAAACCTTTGTAAAAAAAAGTTTAGAAAAAGAACCTTGAAACAGTGATTTGACATCAATTTTCTTATAAAAATGTATACAATAACATTATGCTATAAGTAGAGGTATATTATATACGTCCTTTACAACTCAATACTTTGCTAGTTTTGTTCATACTTGCAAATCAAATTTATTGATTATGATAATTCAAAAGTTTTTTTCTTCTTACTTTGAAGGCAATCGGCATTGAGTAAGTCTTTGCATTTTTCATGGCATTTGACACCACATTCTCCACATCGAACTCCTTGACGTGCAATACCCCATAAAAGTCCTTCACACTCATAGCAATAAGTAGGAGATGTAGCCGTCCATAGAACAAAATTGTGAGGTGTTGTTGAAGAAATGGGATAGATCAAAGCTTGCAAAGTTTTCTTGTACACATGCATTTTCTAAAAGTTTTTTTTTATTTCCAAGTCAGATGAATTCACATAAGAAGAAGAAGAAACAGATTGGAAAAATTGGAAGGAGAGAGAGAGAAAACATTTAAAAAGTTTCATATTAGCATCATATTAAAAGACATTTTATAAAGTGTATTAAACTCATTCAACCACACGTAAATCTGTGTCTTATAGAAAAAACTTTTAGAACAAGTTTTCTTTTCAAGTGATATTTAATTAACTTTAATATGTTCTTTACTACTGTGTGCTTTTTGGAGACACAGATTCACATAAGGAAGAGAAAATGATTGATACTAGTTTTCTACTGTCACTACAAAGTTTATAGCCTATTAATACTCAATACTACAAACGTTCTTATCGCTTTGAACAAACCAAACTATAATAATAATATAAGAAAAAAAGTTGGAAACACAAAAAGAACTTTCGCATTGCACACACTATAAAAGTATTATATCAGCTATGTAGTTTCCACTTATTAGCCAGCGAAGAAGACATAAATTTTAGTTTCTCTATGTACAGATTGCTTTTATTATTTTAGTACGCAAAAAATGACGTTAATTTTACGTTCTGGTTCCATTAAAAGCGATTTTTATTACTTCCATGTACAGTATCCTATACAGTTATATTTCTTTCCTTTATAAGCAGAAAGAAAGCAACTTTTGCTTGTAGTATTTTTTTTCTTTTAGCGATGACATATGAGAAATATTTACTACAGCATTTATATAACGTCTACATATTTTCTCTTTGCTGGCTTTTTGTTGATATTACGGCTACTTAACCAATCATAACTTAAGAAACAGTGCAAAATTTTTTAGGCTGTGAGACTTTTGGTGCATTTTTACGCCTACGACAACAGTGACTTAAAGAAAAACGAACAAGTGACATTAAAACGTGTGGTACAGCATATTTCTATAAAAGAGTATAGAGTAGTGTAATAATAGTGCATTTAATTTAACGAGGCGAGCAAAAGTGTAGAAAATGTAATTTAGTAATTTCCTTAAAAAGAGAGACGAGAAATGTAGGTTAACATTCTAGAATGACTTCAAGTTACAGGTTTAACTAACCAAACCGGATAAGGTTTTATGTATTTTGTCACAAGCATATAAGGTTTAAGAACATTAGTTCAAATTGAACACATATCAAGGCACATTGAGTTTTGCATGCATTTCATTACATAATATGCTGTGTACTGTAATGTCTTGTACACATTTATTTTCAACAAACTTTTTTTTAGTTTCATAACAAAATAATCTATTGATTTGATCCTATTATAGACTTTTTCTTCACCTTGTTTTTTTATAATAGTGAAAGCTGTATCTATGCTACTAAAGATATATAAGTTTACAAGTTTTGTGTTGTTAGTTGTGGCTAAACTTTCTACAAGTTATATATATATCTATCTATCGATCGCAATTAGATACTAAATTTTCTAGGGTAGTACAGTGTTAAGAATACAACACCAAAACTTAATGGTAGCTTGAAGCACTGTACGTACACATTCATTTTCATTTCACGGTTGGTTGTAGTAAATATAATACTATCTCTCTATAAAAACTCCGGGTGATATAATTTCTTGTTACTTTCCTATTCACTATATATATTTTCTTCTATAATATTCTTAAAGCTTAGAGCAACATCACTAAATATTTCAGACACAAGTGTGCCCTAGTTAATACTTTTCCTTATTCCTCTCTTCTCTTCTAGAAGAAAAAAAACAGATATTCAAAACTATAGTCACATTCAACCGCTTAAATTCAATACTTTCTCTCAAGAAGCGAGAGTTACTTTTCTCAAATGGTTTATTGCTTCAGCTACATGGAAAGAATATAAATTAGTAGTTTTATGCAGAATTATATTTCTCTTGCTAGACCCTAACTCTTGTAGTCTTAAAAAAAGTAGAAATATAAATTGAAGTTTTTTGAAGAGATGTTGTTAAAAATAAGCAGGATGCTAATTTATGCTTTACTAAACAGTTCTCTAGCAGAACTGACTACGTTTCTAAGTAAATAGCCTCTAAAACGAGAGATGCACTAAATAAACTCTAAGAGTTACTATATATATATATATAGATACAGCAAAAAAACTAAGCTTATCTAACTTAGCTGTATCATCACATAGTTAACCTGACCAGAGATTGACAACTTACCAACTCCTATCCAAATTGATGTAGAATGAGAGAGATACGTCGATGAGACATGTGTGAAATAAGACAACACATTTTTTGTTGTTGGGTGTAAGATTACATTTAAAAAAGTGTTAGTAATATTATAAAAAGTGTTAGAGAGAAAATAGCGAGAGTTCTAAAATAAATCATCTACCAATGTCAATTTTTGGTATATAAATATATATATTTCGGACTATAGATTTAGATATAGAATATATATAGAGAATAAATTGTAAAGAGAAAAGTGAAAGTGGGTGCGTTCTAAATGCATTTTTTCTGACAATTTTTTAAAACATGGTCAACAAAGTTAAGTTAGTATACATAATATATATATAAAGTAATTAAGAGAAAGTAATATATATAGAAAGGGTATAGATAGAAATAGTTTTCAGTAATGCTAATTTTTAGGTCAAGTCAACAATATATATAAGGAAAAGAGAAAGATAATTTTTAGCCAATACTACCAAAAGACAAGTTTTTATATATATAAGTTGTTGACAAAATTCATTTTTTTGCTCTTTAAATATGAGGAGCTACATGTGCCTTGTTTTTGCAACATGCTGTATCAGTCACTCTCAAGAGATGGATGAATTGGAATAATTATATTCAAGTTGACATGCATTGATAAAAAAGTTTCAATTTACTTGTGGTAAGAATTTGCTCGTGTATTTTTAGAGTGATAAAAGCTTTTTTTCTTGTGACCTATATAACTTTATTACCCGGTTATTAATATTGAAGCGCAAGATTTCTAAAACTCAATTATTTTTCCTATTTCTTTTTGCTGTATAATGTCACATTGTGTTAACATATTATACATTTTATAAAATATTTAAGAGTATAGTCCTTGTAACACAAGAATTTAAAATGATCTTACCAATTCTTCATCATTTAGTGTAGCTCGAGGAATTGCATTTGTCAGTCCAGCTTGACGTTTTGTTGCTGCCATAGTCTGAAAAATTGAGTTGCATTCATTAAAGTTTAAGTAATTATTTTAATGTACATTATATAATTAGTTCTGTTGCTTGCATTGCTAACAAAATAAGTTTTGTAACATATGTTGTACGACATGTGCTGTTAACAGAAAGAATAAACCAAAATGTCAAAGTTCATTTCAAAGAGATTAACAAGAGCTTTAAAGTTTGAGAAGGAAAACTACTCACGACATTCTACAATATGTTCCAAGTATCGACTTTGGCATAACACAATAAAAGTTACATAGAAAATAATTTTTTAGACTTACTGATTAATTTATCACAATCAGTCTTGCAATGACTATTATTATCATGAAAACTTTGTAAATTTACAATAATCAGACTCTGTCATCTTAACGAGTGTAGAGTAAAGTAATAAGTTATTTTAAGTGATAGACTAATTTCAAAAGTTGTAAGTTTTATATATGCACTGTTTTATTATCATAAGTATGTTAGCAATGCAAGAACAAATATACATTACTTAGTATACTATAGCTACTAGATACATGCATAAGATATACAATGAAGTAAAACTTTGCTTATTAATTCTAATGAAAAAAGTTGACAAAGTACCTTCAGAACCTTTGAGAGATTGAAACAAGTTTTTTAGTATGAAGAGAGAGAGAGAGCAAGAAAAGAAACAAAAGAGAAAAGACACAAGAGTAGTACAAAAGGCATGAATTAGTTTTTTTAGATAGAGAACCTGCGACACAGTACTTCCCAAGAGAGCACCAGTTATCGGCCCTTTACTGGCCGCTCGTCGTATAATCGGGATATCACCTAAATTGGGAAATCGGTTAATTTATCGGAACAAAATATCATCGGAATGATATTTTATTCTAATAGGCCCGATGACATTAAGGTTGGAAAGTTATTATTATTTTTTAGATCGGACTTATGGACAATTTCCCAATGAATTTTAACTCAAGTATATATATTCAATAAAAAAATTTTAATTATAAAATTGTATTATTTTTTTGTGTGAAAAAAGTTTTCTGGACAATTTTAATTTAAAAAAATTTCTATTCCTGCTGTTGACAGATTAGTCAAAAACTCACTATCAAATTCTGAATATACTTGTACTATAATATTTAAGTTATTGTTTAATTACTGCATAACAAAGTAATTAAAAATATTTCTATTGAGATTCAAAAGCATATAAAAGTTACTCTGGAATTTATACTTCTAATTATAATGCTATATAAGCATAAGACACTATGGTCTAAATTGTTATATGCTTCTAGCATTTATATAAACTTGAAATAAAACTACATTTAGCATTTATATATAATCATTGAGTTAATTGTTAAAAAACTCATCGGGAAATGGTCAGTCAGTTGTCGCCAGCCAAAATGCTCAACTTGTGCCGACAAGGTTGATTTTTTCACCGATACTGAAATGGGATCGTCATCGGGCCTTTTGCTAGCGCTCTCCTGGGATAACACATAGAAATACATATACCAACATCAACATCACTAGACAGAAATATAGTATTAAAGTCTTTTGAGCAGGCTGATAAATTACACAACCTCAAAGTAATGACACGAGTTGCATACTGAAATTCTTCACATATATATATACTATTATAGAGACTTTCTTAAGACTTTTGTGTTAGTTTTTCTTAACTATCCTTACTATATTCTAGCTATTGTCGTAGGGTGTGCTATTATCAAATTTTATCTTGCTTTCTTGGCTCATTGCCAAAAATAGTTTTGTGTAAAAGAGAGATATATATTCTGTATATAATGTTAAGGCAGTTATTTCACTTTCTTCTCCAGAGAAAAAGAGAAAATGTCCAATGGTTGCTGCCAATGTCACATAATATATAAAATTCTTGACGCTTTGCTAAGACCTATATCCTATATAGCTTATCATATCTACTATACTGCTGTGAAAACTAACATAAATCTTTTGTTGCTGCTAAGTGTTACTACTTTACTGTTACTTCTTTTTTCATATTTACGTTAAGATTTCCCTCTTGCTAAGAGAAAATGAGCTTGTTGCTCACAAACTATTATATTTTGAACAATATGCTAGAGAGATGAAATAGTTAATCTTGAGAAAAAACATCATAACCATTTGCTCAACGTTCCCTAGTGCCTACTTTACTCTAGGACTTATTTAGCTTACCAGTTCTGAGACTAGAGGAATAGATTTTCGTCTAGGTCGAATATCAGGCATACTGTCAATAGTGGAGTAGAACGGGTTGTCATTTGGAGGACTGTGTTAAAAATGTCAAAAGAGAAAATTAGTAAGAAATATGTATAATGAACTTTGACACAATTCTTGTAAAGTAAATTCAAAGTAAATAAGTAGGAAATTCAATTGGTTCATTACCCGCTACCACGTCCTGATCCATCAGCTCCACCACCTCCACTCTGTGTTAAGAGAAATGACATAACACAAATTAGTCATTTCCTATTACAAACATGCAACCTATTGCTTAAAGCTTGTAGCAGCAGCATAAGGTTTGTTGCAAAGCCAGAGAGAGAGAGATTTTGTGCACTTACGTGCAGAGACTTGGCAATTGGTTTATTGGTTCTCTCTTCTTCTGCTATGTTAAAATTGTCAGTTTACACTCTACACAGAGAGAACCAATTCAACAAAATCTACAAAATACATAATAAAGCTAGGGCAGGGCTCTCTGTTGTAGAAAGCGAAAGCATGTTTGCAAAAGGCAGTCAAAGCTTTTGTAGAGAGGAATGAAGAATTGCAGAGTATCGTGTTTAGATCGTATACATAGTATTGTAAAAGGCTGTAGAGAGAGAGAGAAGAATTCATGATACAAAGTGATGTCGTCCTAGAAAGAGACCGATGGGCGGAAATTTCATTATAGCAAAGTTCCTATTGTGATAAGCAAAGATCTTTTTGCTATATACAAGTATATAGTGTAGTTCAAAGTGTATAGCTATAAAAGCCATAGTCAAAAATCCTCAAAGTTGGGTTCAACTTCCTTCTCTCTCTCTCTCTTTCTCCAAAGGTCTTCTTCAATGTTAACAATCCTATCTTGTGAATTGTGAAATCTATTGCGAACATATATCACATGTCAGTAAATTGCATTGGGTATTGGAAAATCTGTGTACTACCACATTTTATATTGTATATGTCGCAAAAAGGACTAGAAGATATACAAAAGTTGAGAAAGAGAGAGAGAGAAAAGATAGTATG
This sequence comes from Oncopodura yosiiana, assembly GCA_009869805.1. NCBI lineage: Eukaryota > Metazoa > Arthropoda > Collembola > Entomobryomorpha > Oncopoduridae > Oncopodura > Oncopodura yosiiana. Next base: position 14,331 of record VCNE01004198.1, on the reverse strand, counting down.
TATATTTTAGATGTTATAGAGAAATCTTTGGGAGTTTTCTACTATAGTATGTTTTGTAGGAAGAAAAAAGAAACGCAACGAAGAGAGAAAAAAACGTATAGAAGATAATAGTAACATAGACAAACTTTTTCTTCGTTCAAAACTGCTTTCTTTTTTTACTCTACTTTACCTTAGACTAAACGTAAAACGCATGCGACTTTTTACTTCTCTCTTTTCTCGACTCCATTAATTTTTCAGAGACTTTTTCCAGCTATGTGCTACACTCGTAGAAACTCTTACTTCTAGAAAAAAGTCTCAGGAAAGAAATTCTTTTTCTATCATGTCTGTGTATTTGTTCCCAGTAGAAAATTACATATATAGTCGTAATTTTAAAATGAATTTAAGAGGCATTGCTCTGTTTGGCTATGCTAGGTAATATTTTTATCGCACAAAATATAATATAGTGTTGTGTACGATTTCATCTCTATAAATAATACGTAGTGTATAGCTTAGGTAGTTAGAGATGATATAATACTATAGATAGTTATATAGTTGGTTTTGGTGTGATAGTAATGGTAATTCATAAGTATAAAGAAAGCAATGTTTGTGCGCAGAATATAATCTGTTTCGATTTTCTCTTTGACGAAATATAAGTACGTAGTAGCTAGTCTAGTGTCCTAGGTAGTAGTATCTCTTCCATGTTTGTGGCATGTATCTCTCTCGTACACACATATCTATATGAGAGTTGATGGAAAAGATATGTAACACTACCACCACCTTTCACATTCAATATCAAACAAATAGGAAGAGTGGATATGAAAACCACATTAATCTCGATGTGTTTTTGATATGTTTTCTCTTCTCAAAGAGACATGAGCTGAATATTGTTATTGTATAGCACAAAAAAGTAAAAGAGTATCAAAGAGTATAGATATATAGCAGATAATATTTTTGCACATTGCTTGGCATGAAACAACACTATGTCATTTTATAATAAAAGGTTTCTATTAAGTGTCACACAATAGTAATTTGTAGATAACTTTGTTTTGTCGTTGAAACATTAATTACTTAATAAATATAAGACTTCCACTTCATTAAACGTGACTTAAGAATTTTGAAAATTGGCCAAGGATCAAAAGTGTACATAACTTCTTTTTTCATATTGTTTTGCTTTCTCTTTGATATTGTATGTTATTACGTATTTGACAAATAAATAGAAAAATAGTTCACGTCACCATTTCGAAATGAATTTTCTTATATATACATAGAAATAAGAAAAAAGATTCAAAGAAAAGTCTAAGTAGCACAATACAAAAGAGAAAAAGAAAACTTGAAGAAAGAGGAGGAGGAGAGAGAGAGAAAGGAAGTTGTGACATGAAAAGAATAATAAAAAGAGTTATCGAGTTATAGTGCTCAAAAGCTTATTCTCATTTCCCTTTTGAGACTCTTTACTCTCTACTTCTTTTTGCCTTTTCTATAGAGAAAGTGACAAGTATTTGACATGCCTTTTGTGACGTTCATCAAAAATCGAAAATATCAAAAGAAAAGATATACACAGAAAAAACTTTCTTCTAATTCAATTAGTAGAAATATAAGTCTTGAAAGAGAGAAAATTCATTTGCTTTCTTTCCGGTTAGTAATAATAAACCGAATATATCATACGATATCTTATCACCTATATTATTTTTTTCCTTCGTTTCGCATCGAAAACTTTCTGTCAAAACCTTTGCGAATTCCTGTCAAAAATATGACATAGATATTGAAAATTGAAACCATCAAAAATGTCAATGGACTACGTGACAATATTACCCAAAGAGAAAGTTACTTTCTCGACAATAATTTTCTGTATCATATTACATTAACGCTCTTTATCATTTTAAGCTGCGCACGAAACACTATTTACTCCTCCAATTACATATTAAAATCAAATTAACTCTAATAATATCGACATACTTGTATCATAATTGCTCTTTAGCACGCAATCATTAGCAATCAATACTTAGCAAGGGCAATAGTATGTATATCAGTATAGCAAGCAGAATATATAAAACAATAATAATTTTTTTCTTTCTTCCACACATACAATTCTTTCTTCTATTCTTACATTCTCAGCTCTAATTAGAGCAACTGTAGCAGCATTTTCTTTCTCCTCTGCTTTCTTCTCTTTCAGAGTTTTCAAAAATCCCCATTTACTTCCTGGAGGACCACCACGCGGATCTTCACTTGCTCCTCCACCTTCTTCATCAACAGATATTGAGACTGCTGCCATTTTTGCAGCATTACTTGGCTCTCCGCCAACCGATTCTTCAATAATAACTGCTGGTGGTGAACTGACTTCCTCTTGAGTAACACTCATACTTCCACCTCCACTAATCATTGCTGCTAACCCTGCTAAAGAACCACTTCGTGCACCACTACCACTTGACCTTTCACCATCTTCACTCCCACTTTTTTGCATTGACAACATATCAAGAAGTTTACGAGGAATAGACATTGTTGAGCCTTGAGTAGACTCTCGACGACTAGTTTGATTTGGAGTTCCAGGAACTGTAGGCTCACCACTTATAACTCCGGCTTCTGTTATTGATGTGATTGTTTCACTAGTTGGAATTTGAGGTTGAAGCTCTTGTTCTTTTTCTTGTTGGTCTCTAACTTCCGTTTCCTCATTAAATTCTTCTTCTTCTTCTATTAGTTCTTGTTTACTATGCTCATATTCAATCTTTTCTTCATATTCTCTAAACTCTTGCTCTTCCAATTCATCTTGTTTGAGATTCTGTTCTTCAAACTCTCTTAGTTCTTCTTCAAGTTCTTGCTCAAGCTTTGAAATGTGTTCTTTTGGTGAAACTTGTTGTTGTTGTTCTTCTGACTGTTGTTGTTCTTTTTCATCTTCTTGATAATATTCTTCTTCCTCTTCTTCTTCTTCTTCTTCTTCTTTATGTTTAGTTTTTGCAGTTTTTATAGTAGTAGAAGAAGGAGGAGGCAAATGAGTACTGTCATCTTCATCGAAACTATCTTGTGGAGTATCAGGTCCACTTGTAGAACCACTAGAACTTCCACCACCACTAGCAGTAATAACTTTTCTTTTCTCATGATGTGACTCTCCTTCCTCATCATCTTTTTCTTCTTGCCATACATTTTCACCAACAGAGCTAGAACTAGGAAGACTAACAGAAGGTCTATCATCAACAGTTGTAGCTCTTGAACTATCTTTACTAGAGCGTGTAAATTCCCCACTAGCTCCAGAATAAAATGCTGACTCTGAACTGAGTACACTAGATGAATCTTGATAAAAATTTTGCTGTTGTTGCTTAATTCCAATATTGATTTTAAGTCCCAATTCAACTGGCGGTGGCTCAATCATAGAACCAAAGTCAATAGAACCTCGATTACTACCAGAATCTCGTCTTTGCTGCTCACTCTGTTTCCAAATTGAAGTCACAACTTTCTACATCTCCTGTGTCAACATCATAGTCTTCATGTGAGTTGGCACGTCGTCTAGAGACATAACTCATTGGCTCATCATTTAATAATTCTTCTTGTCTCATTCTTTGTTGCATTTTACCAATTGAAAGTCTTCTTTCTCTTGTTGGTGCTCCAGGACTTACTGGAGCTTCTTCGCCAAGTATTTCTTTAACTAATGATTGATCTTCTAATGACTTTTGATGCTGATTTGAGTAGTAATTCTTGTAATACTAAATTCATACGTTCTTTCATATCTACTGTTGCTGCTGTACCTATTTGTGGACCAAATGGATAAGCTCCAATACTTATTCCTGCTGTATGCGGGTAACCTTGTAACTGAGCTTGTGATCCAGAAGCAGCAGCTCCAGGTTGAGCTTCAATAGCAGCCATTTGTTGTTTTTCTAATTCTTCCAATTTTCTTAGCTCATATTTATACCATTCATCTTCACTATCTATACTTTCTTCGGTACTTTGACGTCGAGAGGAAACACGAGAGCTACGATATGAGTGAGTACTACGTGTATCTTCTTCTTCTGATAATGTTCTCTGTGAAGGTAAGTCAAGTCTTGATGATTTATTGACTGACAATCTTGCTCCACTATCTGTAGAACTACCCATATCAACATCACCAAATGAACGACTAGACTGTACTGGTAATGAGCCTAATTTATGTTGTGAAGAGGTTATAGTTCGGAATTGAGATGATGATGAGGTAATTTGTTGAGGAGATGTAGCTGATATTGGTGAAATTGATTGTGGTGGTGATGTTAGAGGTTGATTTTGTATTTGTTGTTGACTTTTATTATTATTGTCTGTTGTTGATGTTGTAGAAATTGGTGAGGAGTCTTGTGGCATTTTAGGGAAAAATGGTGATGACACTTGTTCATCTTCTTCTTCTTCTTTATCTGTTGTAGGAGTAGCTGGTTGTTGTGTTAATTCTACTGGTGGAATTTTCTCTGTTGCTGAAGGTAAATTATCAATAGATGAGCCAGTAACTACAACAGACATTGTAGTTGTTATAATTTCTTTAGGTGGTGACATACTTTTACGTTTCTCTTTATCTGAGAGATCATACTCATTATCAATGTCTTTAAATGCTTTATCAATGAAATCAATATCTTTTTTATATTTCATTTCTTTTTCTGCTTCATCATTTCCAGTTTCATTAGCAGAGTCATAATCTTTATAAATGTCACGATGTTTTATAGGAGGTGGTCTGGCAGGTGGGATTTTTTCTCTTTCTAGTGTAGCTATTCTATTATCAAGATCATCAATAGCTTCTTTAGTATCTAGATTAAAACTATAGTCTGAAAGATCTCCTCTCATACTAGCATCAGTTTCAGAGTCACTTCGGTGTAAAGGTGGTGGAGGTCTTGGAGGTGGTAGAGAATTAGCTCTAGATATTTTTTTAGGTGTTGAGCTAACAGAGCCATTACTACCACTACCATTTGTTGCAGCTTGTTTTTGACGATATTTACCAACAGCTCTACTAGCAGCAAATTCCATACCAGAAGAACTTTTTGTAGCACCACCAGGAATATTATCACCACTTATTGAACTACGTGGTGATATCATTTTACCATCATCATCTTCTCCTCCTGCTATAGTACTACTTGCTGATGACTTATTTTTAACTTCACCAATAGTTGTAAAAAGATTTTTAGCTAGATCAGGTAATCGATCTATTTCACTGTCAGTCTCACTTCCTTCTGACATTGTTCTTCTCGCATTTATTTTAGGAAATAAGCTCTCACTTTGATCACTTTCACTAGCTTCATATGATCTTCCTCCTGCTCCAGTTTTTCTACTCACTGCTGCAAAAGCAGCACCAGCCATTCTACTCCCAGAAGCTCCAGCAGATTTTGGTCGATTACTATAATATTTTCTTCCATCTTTATTATATCCACTATCTTCTGCTGCATTATCAGAGTCTTCAGACTGACTACTCCATTTCTTAGCACGATGAATAAATCCTGAAATGTTTGACACAAGTGACATTGAGTGACGTTTCTTTTTCCATGTTCTTCCTGTTGTTGCTGAGCCTGATGTGATTACAGTTTGTTTCTGAATATCTGGAGCATCTTGCTCTCCTAAAGAAAGTGAACGTTCTCTTTTTTGTAATTTGGGTACATCTGGTAACCACTTTCCAACAGTATTCATAGCTGTTTTTAAACTAGCACTTCTTTTAGGTTTCTTTCGTCCAGTTGTTCCATTACCACTTGATGAAATACTTGCTGATCTACCACCAAGATCTAAATCTTGTCCACCACCAACAACGGAAGGAATATTTGATGCATTTATTGTAACATAGCCAGCTCTAGCTTGAATATATCCACCAGGTTGTTGAGCACTTGCTGCTGCTGCCATATAATACTGTTGTTGTTGTTGTTGTGCTTGATTAGATTGAGCTTGTAATTGATTGTCATATTGTAATGAATAATAATCTCGTCCATCAATAGGTGGTGATGAAACAGAGCTACCACTAATATTCATACCAGCAGACATTAATATATTTTGTACAGGTTTTAATGAGCCATGTAAGTCATCATCAGGTGGTGGACTTGTTGTAGTTATGATATGCTGTTGATGATGACTATGATGTCTTGTTCTATGATGATGTGATTGTTGTCCCCATTTTAATTCTTCATGCTCTGTTACCATATATGATGGATTTTCATAACATCCTGATTTATTAGGAAAATAATTTGCATGACCTAGTAATGCTGCAGCTTGAGCTTGATGATGATATAGACTTCTAGCTGCAATTTCTCTATCAATCATTTCTCTCTCACGCTCTCTTTCTACATCATAAGCACCAATATATTTTCTAGAGGAAGCTAGTCGATGTTGAGCTTGTTGTTGTTGTAAATGTTGTTGGTATAAACTATAAGAGTCTTGTGCAGGTGATATATGTTGTTGTTGTTGTTGATGATGGTGATGTCTTATATGTCTTGGAGTTGTAGCATAAGAATCAAGTACTCTATGTTGATGTGAGTAAGAACCATATGTACCAACAGAAGAGTCATCAGAGTCACTACCACCAACTACTGCAGGAAAAGAAGTACGATGATGAGAAAGTTTAGAACTCATCTCACGACTACGATAGTAAGTTGGTGGTGGTGGCATTGGAGCTCTATTTTTATTTGTAGTTGTACTTTCTCGTCCATTCAAATACAATATATTATTATTCCCAGCTTCAACCATCATTTGAGCTGTTGCAGCATTTGAGTTTCTATAAAGAGAATCAAGACCTATTGTTGCTTTTGCTGATGAAGAAGCAGATGGACTATGAGAGCCAGTAATTAAGTCACGCTCTCTTGCTAAAGCCATTGCAGCAACATCTTGTCGCAACATTTCTAAATCCGTTTTCACATCATATTTATTTTTACTAGGTGATATAGAATTGAGCTGATGAGTCAAATCTGGTTCGATCACATTATGATTTGTTAATTTACTTGCTGCTGAACGAGAAGATGGTGATGGTGTACGGCGATGATATTGTTGTTGCTCACCACCATAATGTGTTGATGTAAGATGTTCTATAGCAGATGACATAGAGTCTACTGTCACATCTGGTGGCATCATACCTTCTAAAGTATCACGTATAATATCTTGTACAGATGAATGAAGGAGGACGAGGAGAAATAGGTCTAGCAATTGGACTTGGACTTCTCTCACCACTACTAGGTGCTATAGTCAATTGAGCCATTTGAGCTTGTGGTAACATATGACTTTGTACTTGATGAAGATGTTCACTACTACTAAGTAATTGTTGTTGTACATTGTATCTTGAAGGACTTGTTGGACTTCGCTCAACTCCACTACTCCAACATGAGACACCAGAGTCAGCTGTAGAAGTTGGTGGTTTTGGTGAGCGTGGACTAGGTCGGATATTGACATTTGAATTATCATCAGTTTCCAATAAAGTTGGAGTTTTTCTTAATCGTTCTGATAGAGATAAATCATTTAATGGTGAGTAGTCAGGGACAGGGCTTAGATGAGGTGAATGAGATAATGTAGGTATTCCTAGTCCTTGTGTTGTTTCTAATCCATAATGATCATAACCATCACGATAACGACTTGGACTTATACGACCAATTGTACTTGCTAAGGAACTATCAACTGGTAACATTGAACTTCTTGGACTAGTTTTTCTAGGACTTGATGATTTAGGACTATGTGATGAGGAGTCAATTTGACCTAATCTACTAGGACTTCTTGTTCCTTGTTGCTCTAAACTAGGTACATTATCATAAGGGCTATAAGGACGTGGGCGTGGTGAAGTAGGTCGACCAGTTATATAACCATCTTGTCTTGTACGAGCATATTTAGCAAGTTCTGAGTCAGTTCCACTATCAGAAGCTCTTGTATAAGGTGATGTTCTTCCTCCTGATGTAATTCTCATAGCTTCTTTTAATTCTTGATTTAATAATTGATCACTACTATAAGATGCTGAATTAAGTCTTGCCTCAATTTCTAATTGAACAGGACTTACTGAAGACTCATTATTTACATTTGATCCACCACCACCACCACTATCATCACCCAAATCATCATCAAGATAAAGGCGTCTAAATGACTCTTCTAATGAACTTCGTACTCTTGGACGTTCTTTTCTTGTTGTCGTTTTGTAATTACTGCTATTTAATATTGTTGATGAGGACGTCGTTGTCGTTTTAGAAGAAGCAGCAGTAGAGGACTTTTGTAATAATGTAGAGTCTAACTCTGATTTGAGTTGATTAGACAATCGATCTATACTTGCTATCACATCACTAGCATCCATTGTAGCCAACTCATCTAATTCTTTATCACTTACATAAGAAGATATGCCTGGTTCTCTACTACCAGTAGAAGTAGTTCGATAGTCTTTATAGTCACTAGAACTAAAAATTTCTTTAGAGTCATCATCATCAGCGCTACTTTTTGGAGTTGAATCTTTCGTTCGTAGTAAGTGGTGGTCAGTAGCAGTGGCATTTGAAGAGAAAGTTTCAAGTACTCCTGCTACTGAAGTAGTCGTTGTTGTAATCGTGGTCGTAGTACCAGTAGTTATAGAAGAGTCGACATTAACAATTTCATTCTTCCCAACTTTATCATCACTTTCTTCTTCTTCTTCTACTGGTGGAGATGTTGAGCTGATTTTCTCTATTAAATCAGGTTCCTCTTCCCAAATGAGAGATAATTCTTGTTCCGTGCTCAAAAGCTCATTGCCATCATCACCATTGCCACTATCTCGATGAGCTACGTTCAAGCTTCGATAAAATGCTTCATCTGGCACTCGAGAGACGTGACTAGGCTTACTCGTTGTGAAAGTTAAAGAACTAGTAGAACCACCACCACTACTGTCATCACCGTTAGTACTACTTGCGGCAAACATTCTACTTCTTATTGTACTTGGTTGTGAAGATGATGATGAAAGTAATAATAATGATGATGAGTCCTGAGTTGTTTTAACTTTATCTATTTCATGTTGTTTCTTACTTGGTGAATATAAATGTGAGTCTGACTCTGCCACTGAAGAAACTACATTCTCACTAACATTTTCACTTTCACCACCACCATTTCTAGCCATTATATTTGCAATTATTGCTTGCTGCTGTGAAAGAAGTGACTCTGCTTTCTCCATTCGATTCCACATAACGACATACTCTTGTGAAAGTAAATCTAGTGCTTTCCATGCATATCTCAACTCTGTTTCTAATATTGCAAGACGCGAACCAAGTTTGTCCATATACTCTGATAAAATGGCATCAACATTATCACTAGTTTCCTCTTGACTTTGTGTTGTCTCTGAAGTTGTTGTTCTGGTTGTATTAGTTGTGCCTTCTTCTGTTGTTTCCTTATTCCCTTTATCAATGTCTGTAGTAGTATTATCTTTAATAGAACTAGTAGCAGTGATGACTGTCTTTAGGTATTTCACTCGTTGACTTTCTAAGAATCTCATCCGACGAAGCGACTGCAGAACTTTTACTATTCTGTTCTATTTCTCTTTTCAACTCTTCCTCAACTCCTTCTTCAATAATGTTACCGTCTTCCAAAATCCCATCAATAGTTATATCTTCCTTGATTTCATTATTACTCCCAGACTCCATTGTATGCTAAAAAGGAAAATGTGCTATGGCTTTTCTCTCTTTTTACAAGAGTTTTTGTGTGTGTTGAGTTGAAGACTAAAAACTTGTAACAAGAAACAACCACCAACAACAAAGTTTTTCTCTTAACTACGACGAGAGCTAACCAATTTACATGTCATCAAATGCCGATCTTCTTTTTTTGAAAGAGGAAGTATAGGAAGCTTAGAGTGTAAAAAAAGTTTTTCTTTTTAGGTAGTAGGCCAACAACTGATTTTGACTTTAGAGTTTGTAGTTGTTGTTGTAGTAAGAGGAAAAGTAGAGCAGTAGGAGCTAGTAGTAGTAGTATTTAGATAGCTCCATTGTATTTTTCCATTAGATAGGAATAATGGTGCACCACTCCTTAGTTGCTGACGTGAAGTAAAAGTAGTAGTATTAGACGAGTAAAGTAGAAGCTCAGCAGTACAGCTACTGCCCATATCGATCAGGCTCATAAATTCTTATGAGGATTATATTACTCTCTTATACAGTGTAACATTATGAAAAATACTCTCTTTTCTTATATTAGGAAGACTGTGAATTTTCTTTTTTGCTTTGGCTATTTTTTTTCTATCCTTCATTCAACATCTGAATGATGTTCCTCTTGTATTGTAATATTACAAACTTAATGGAGCTATAGAAATTTCTCTTCTGTTGTTTAACATCACAAGTTGAAGAAGGAAATATACTCTAGGCGGTGGTTTAAGTAGTTTCTTATGAGGATTATATTACTCTCTTATACAGTGTAACATTATGAAAAATACTCTCTTTTCTTATATTAGGAAGACTGTGAATTTTCTTTTTTGCTTTGGCTACTTTTTTTTCTATCCTTCATTCAACATCTGAATGATGTTCCTCTTGTATTGTAATATTACAAACTTAATGGAGCTATAGAATTTTCTTTTCTGTTGTTTAACATCACAAGTTGAAGAAGGAAATATACTCTAGGCGGTGGTTTAAGTAGTTTTCTTCGTGTAGATAATTTTTCCAAAATTTCCAATATCAGAAGGAGAGAAGAGGATTGTTGACCTCTCTTTCTAAAAGGAGAGAAATACATATAAAGAATACTAAAGTGTTTTTTCTTCGTACGTGATTCAAGACGTTTCACTTTTGCGCTGAGTTTTTCCATATACTATAGCCATGTCACATGTTATGTAACAACCCTATTGCATTTTACATGAGGCGATATTCTCATGTTGGCAATTTATTTTAGTTTTTGATTTCGACCAATGTTTTATACTTACAATAAAGATGCATTGGATTCAAGTGCTTTTTTTTGAAGGTGTAAGAATATTCATTATGCCTTTCTTGGCTTATATATAGCGCCGTATAGAACTCACGCGTCGCAGTCAGACATGAAATTAATCATTCAGATAATTAGTCTTTGAATAATTTAAGAAAAATGAGTCTTAGGTATATATGCTATATAGTATATGTAATGCTTCTCGTCAGCAGGAAATGTCTTATAAGTTTGAGACATGACCTACATATATTCTTATAGGTTGTCTAGTATAGAAAATTGAAAATACAATTCGATCAATCTATCAACTAGCATGCAAAGCAATCATTATTATGTATGTAGGTTATTTGTGTTTCTATAAGTAATAGACACCGTGCTAGAATTATAGCAAGTCACATTACATATATTTTTGCATGTTTCAACTGATTATATCATTTTCCTACGCTTCTTAATGAGATGCCGTATGTATAGTAGAGTTAAAGAGAATTTTTGCATCTTAAAATAAAACTACTGTGTTGTTTTTAGAACGGAGGATTGCTATTATACTGGCAATTCTCAAGAGAGTTTGAGAATCATGTTTTTGGCAAAATGAGAGAGAGAGAATTATACAATTCACTCACTTTATAACCTACTCATGTTCACATTAAACAACTTTCACTTTAGTCGATGAAGGCAAATACTCAACTCCCATGAACTCTTTACTAACTACCTTTACCATATGCATACGTAAAGAGTTTATACAACTTTCACTCACTTTTATCTACCTTGTTTTTACTATGCATATAACTTTTCCTTCATCGTCAATTCTCTGACATATACTTTTATGATATGATGTCATGGACTAAAGTGAGTGCTCTAATAATAATAGTATAATAGTAGTAATAGATGTATAGTACAGAGTATAGAAAGGTATATATAGCTACTTGAATATGCAATAGAAAAAGCATCAGATTATCTCTTTTGAACGACATTTACTTTGTGAGTAGCGGCCTTTTCAGAAAATGACGCAAAGATAAGAAAGAAGAGTCTATTTAAAATGAGTTTATACAGTCAAAGTAATGTTAGCTTTTGACAAAAATGTCATCTTTACACAGCAATCTGTGCTAATATGTAAATCTACATTTGAAAGAGAAAAGGAGAGAGAGAGAAACGCAGATTTTTTTATGCATCAGATTGAAAAAGAAGACGATTATGATGATGCATTACCTAAATAGCTATTTATAAGAGTAAAGAAAGAATATAAAAGTGTAGGGAATGCTAGAACCAACTTATTAAATCTGCGCATGCATGACTCAAATATGAATATTTTATATCTGAAACTTTTTTCCATAAAGAGAATCAAATTGGTTGTTGTATCTATCATACTTTACGTATAAGAAGTAGAAAGAGAGAGAGAGCTACAAATGTATGTCAATATGTGTAGCTGCATAAATATATTTTAGATTCAGATATATTATTACATATTTTTACATGTTATGTATATAGTGTGCTTTATATTTGCTGTTCTTCTTAGAAGTAGAAAGAGAGAGAGAGAGAGCTACAAATGTATGTCAATATGTGTAGCTGCATAAATATATTTTAGATTCAGATATATTATTACATATTTTTACATGTTATGTATATAGTGTGCTTTATATTTGCTGCTCTTCTCTCTTTCTTTTATGACAGTAAGTAGCTACTTCCATTTATCAAAAGTCAGATGTAATTTATGTTATTCTCGGAAGAATTCACAAGATCCTTGGAAAAATTCCGACATTTTTTTCCATTCCATGTGTAGAAAAAAAAAAGAATGACAACATGTTGTTGTTCTTTTACATAAACTGTCGCTTTCGGCTACATGTATTTTTACTATGGTCTGTTACAAGTTATTTTTATAATACGATGCCCAACAGGTATAAAAATCACAAAATAAAACAAGTAAAATTATTCTGCTTTTTAAGATAAATTACTTCAACTGTCTTTCAATTTTAATTTTAAGCCTCTATGGTTGATAGTTACATGACAGTAAAAGCTTAAGGCTGCATGAGGTATTATTCAGCCATCAACTGTAATTATTTGCTTTTGTATCTTCAAGTCAGAGCTACAAAAGGATGAAATTCTCTATAGTGCCAGATGTTGTGCGTAGTTGTTACATAGAAGAAACCTACATATAATAATTGTTTTGCAAAAGTAAGCCAAACCCATAGAAATATCAAAAGGTTATTTATTCTTCAGAAGAGATAAGCTGACAGAGAGTTGTTGGCAGAGAAATTCACTTTTCATGTTGTTTTGTTTAGATATATGCCAAAAGAGAAAGTACAAAATTGGATCAATGAAATCTATATAGTTGCAAATTGTTGTAAGCTTGCAAAGTTAAATCTCTGAGCTTTCAAAGTTCAAACAAAAGTATAAATATTAGATTTAAGCCACAATCCTACATCATATTGATATTTTGACTTATGCTCAATTTAATCCTTAGTTAATTACTTCTACCTTGTTTAACCAAATTCATTTTGTGCATTATTTATGAACCAACATGAAAATATTTCACTCTAGCCAAAGTATACATTTCACTTTATGCTTTCTCTTCTATACAATAGTAAAAGAGCTTAGAGTTAGATAAAGTCCAATGAATAAATATGTAATGTAACAATTTCCTTACACGACTAACTCTCTTTCTGTTATGTTAACTTTTCGCATTTCAGTTCCGCTATTTCTCCCAATGGAGAATGTATACTTAATCTTACTTTCTTCATATGTCTGCATACTATCATACTATATATACATTTCATTGACTTTTAAAACTTTTGTAGCGACAAGTCTTCCAACGCACAAAATCTACCTTGAAGTCTTTCAGTCTCTCTCAAAGTCATGAACATGCGATATTTTATAATGTCAAAATAATCCAATTTTCAACAGTTTGCCTTATTTAACTGTCGCTACACTTTACTCAAAAATTAAGTTTTCAAAATTCATTTTTGAATTTTTGAAACATATATAACTAGAAGAGAGAACTGATTAAGCTCTTAAATCCAATATGGAAAAATACAAAGTCGTAAAATGTAAACGAATCAATTTTGTTAGAGAGCTATATGTATAACATTTAATTTGATTTCTAATACTAGTTGCAAGTTACGACACACAGATAGTCTTAGAACACAAATAGACATTGAGTCTTCTATCAGCTTTCACTGTAAAACTAAGATTCTAAGCCTACATTCATCTTTCTGAGAAAAGAGCATTCAAATGTTATAACTTTAAACTGTAAAAGAGTAGTCTCCAGTTCTGTATACTCAAGAAATCACCTCGAAGAAATTGGCTTTCGGCTTTAAATCTCAAGTAAACTTGCATGATGTTCCCAAGTTTGTTTTCTCTAACAAAATTTCGTCTTCTTCGTTTTATGCAACCAACTAAGAAAAGAGAGGAGAGTTGACTAGTAGAGCAAAAGCATACCGTGAAATAGTCTGGATTTAGAAGACATAAAAGTAAGAAAATATATATGTATAGTATAATATAATGTAACCTATATAAGAAGAAGGCAACGTTTTCCAAAAAGATGTAGTATAC
>VCNE01004197.1:0-18913 GCA_009869805.1 Oncopodura yosiiana | reverse complement strand
TTTTTTTATCTATGTATTTGACTATAATAGTTAATATTTTATTACAGATTGTTATGCCATGTTACATTTAGCTATAAGTACATCGCACTAAAATGGTAAAAAAATATGCATAGGTCACCTGCTATATATTATATGTATATTGCGTTGCAAAATATATTCAGATAGTTTTATAATTATTAAATCTGGTTGCGGCTGGATGACTGTAACTTTGCATTTTACTATATAATGTAAAATGCTACACTAAATGAGAGAGTCTCTCACAGTATTTTATTATTCTCTACGTATTATTTTTATTATCAGTAAATAATCTCTGCCATCGCATTTATTTACCTTTATTTATTGTCATCACAGTTTATTATATCTGTCATTTTAAAAATCATTGACGTCAACCAAATAAACCAGCACGCTTAAATACTACTTTTAAATCTCGATATGGTACTACTTACAAATTTTATATGTAGGCGATGAAAATAAATATAATCTTCTCTCTATGTATTGTAGCAAACAAATTATTCTTGTTGCAACATTGTCGTTTGTAGGTATCAAACAATGAGGAAATAACAATTAGCCTTTTCTTCTTGTGAGCAAGGAGTTAAAAAATGATGGCACTTCACTTTACTTTTTATGTGCGCTATAGTTCCACAGAGGTTGTGGGAAACTGACTTTTGTTAGTCATTGAGGTGGCAAAACTAGCGCAATACTGTATAATATAGTTATAGTAAATATGTTGTTGATGTTGCAAATCTCTTTTTCCCCTTTACATTTTTTACCTCTTGTTATTATAATAAGTGAAGTTTAGTTTAGTGGCTTCTATATAGCTCTCTCTCTCTCACTAATTCTCATTGTGATGATGATATGTACCATGTCATGCTGTGGCCTTATGGCTACCTGACTAAACATTTTGTAGCAACCAGTAGTATAATATAGTTAGTTTAGTTAATACATGTTGTTGTGTATAATATATATGTAAAATGTAAAGTACTGATTCGTAATATATTATTGGTTGTATATATATGTGTTTAGTTAGTACTCTTCTACTATTACGGATGGCTCAAAAGATAAAAGTGTGATGTGATGTGATGGAGTTAACATATTTTAACTCTTGAGCTTATAGAGCTCAGAACACAATTGTACATCTCTCTCTTTCCATTCACCTGACATTGTGTATTGTGTAAAAAAATAACTCTCTACTCATATCTTTTTTATCCATAGTAGAGAAGAGAGATATGATTAGAGTTTATAGAGTCGACTGTCTGTTTTCCTATTTACAAGTTTAAAAAACTTTTTATCATTATAGTAGTTAGCTCTAGTCTGTCAATCAGCCACTACACTTGCACTCTACACCGCAAAATACAATAATACAACAAATAATAAAATATAATTCGTCATTGCATCTGTGTGTGTAGAATGATGTATACGACGAGAGAGAAAAAAATATGTAGAATAAGTTCAATACAGATTCAAAATGAATAAAACATTTAAAGTGAGCAACAACACCAGTTGTGAAAAGTTGAGAGGACACAATAATAATAATAAAGCGGTGGTGGATAAAGTTATTTTTCTAGAATGAGTAGAAGAGTAGGTATATTTTAGTGAGATACAGGAAAAAATAAAGTCATGAAAGTATTTTTCACACTTTCATACACTACAGTTCTCATCATCCAACTTAATTCACTCAATTCTTGTCGTTATTATTGTTGTGATTTAAGAGCAAACTACAGTGCGTGTTACTAAAAGTTTTTTTTACATTCTAGTCTCACTTTAGACTTTAAAGTTTAGAGTTGCTATCAAAAACCAGTGAATATCATTGTGTAGATCTCAAATTACGAAGTTTTTAAAAAAATAAATCTATTACATTATATGAACAGTATTTACTTTTAAAAGTGAATCACAATGTCAAAAGTTAGTAGTTACTTCAAATGGAAAAGTAAAAGTAAAGACAATATTCAACTGTTGGCAAATGGGAAGCAGCAAAGGAGTAGATCATTGGATCCTACAAGTCTTGGGTCGAAAGACCTTCGTGAATTTATTTTACGGGTAAAGAGAATATTAGCAAAGTAAATTTCATAATATTTTGAGTCATCATCGTATAAATATATGTAAAAAATCAGAATGATGAGCCAAGAGAGAAAAAGAAACAAGGTTATATGCGCTAATACTACGTGAACGCACTTTACTTGTTGCACAATCATAATATGATTGTATAAAAGAGTAAGGAAAATCCATATTATAGTTTTTGCTGAGGCTCTTGTAAAGAGAGTATGATGATGATGAGTGAGGTGTTATCAATGAGCTTTACTTCAATTAGAGATTATTCTTACATTGTATAAGATAAAGATATGGAACGTGTTACACACGTCATGCTATCAATGTGTCTTGTTGCGTCATACGTTTCATTGTTATGTTGTATGAAAAGAGTTTGACGTAACGAAACAACATTTGTANTTGCGTCATACGTTTCATTGTTATGTTGTATGAAAAGAGTTTGACGTAACGAAACAACATTTGTAGTTATTTTATAAGAACACAAAAGAAGAATTCAACTGAATTTATAAACTATGTAATGTAACACAAAACATTTGAGCTTGAACGGCGTCTTAATTTTCCTAATTTTATGTATTAATTGCAAATCTTTATTTACTTTTAATAAATTACAGAAACAGACAAGCACAAACTCATGGACTCCAGCGGGTAAGTATACATATTCTTATATTTCTTAAAAGTTGTGCGAATTTTTCTGTATTCATCTCAAAAGTGACATTATAAGCACTAAAAAGCTTTACAAACTTCATCGTCTCTCCGAGTTAAATAATACATGAAATGAAAGGTCTCAAAAAGGTAAAGAGTTCGCAAAAACATCTTAATATTTATGAGAATCAGAACTCTCTTCCTGTTTACCACACACACAGTATAAAGTAATATGAATTTCACACAAAAACTTTGACGGCTTCTCTCAGAAGAGTAATTTATGTACTTACACAAAAGCCTGTACTAAACTAGTAAGTATGTATGTAGTGGGATTAATTTGCTTTTACCTTTTATAATTGAAAGTTGTATACACTCAAAGAATTATGTTTACATAAAACTTCTATATATAGAAATGAATTTTTGCATTTTGTGCACGTACTACCGAAAGAGCTCAACGAGAGAGTTATAAATTATATAAATGCATAAATCATAATGCCATAGAATAAAAAAAATGATATCTACAGTGACAACCACTAGATGGAATATGGAACGAAATATAATCAGTAGTGCAAAAATTTTCTGCAAAAAACATCTCTTTGAAGTTTGAAGCTAATAAGCCTATTCTGAAAATCTGAATCTCATTACCGGACGCCGTTTGTAGAAAAAGGCTTTAGTCATCTACTTTGGCGACATGTAACATCTCGTTCTCAGCTCGTCAAGAATGTTTCTTCTCTCTTCTTTTTTATGCTCCAGATATTCCTTTTTGCAAAGTCTCCAGCTCTCTTTACGATTATATACCTTTCACCTTTTATGGCTTATTGGCATGCAGAATGTGTAACTTGATTTCTCCAGAAAAGTACTTTCAATCTTTGAAGTTTTTGAGTTTTAGTGTGCTCACCTCAGTCTCCCAGAAGTAATCTCATCTCATAATCCTCTCTCACCAAATTGCATCTCACATTATCCCATATATAATAACAGAACACTATTTGCATACACGAAACCATATACAGGAAATATGTTACCTCTATTTCTATTTTGACCTCTAAGCTGTATCCAAGTTTATTTAGAGTACAGAAGTATCATTAGTTAAATATGTATAAATTGTCCATCTGTCAACATAATGTCGGGGTAAAAAGTGTATCGACCTTCTTTTGAAAAGAGTTAACAAAGAAAGTTCTTTCTCTCCATTTGTGTCCATTTATTATTCTATGTATACATAGAAATCAATACTTTTGTGTCAGTATAAAGCAATCGAAAGGTTTAAGTGTAGAAAGTGACAGCAGCAATTCTTTTGATACTGGAAATCGTCATCAGTACACGTTTCTTTCTATATATAATCGTATATCATCGTAAATAGAAGAAGGAAATTAGACATTCCATTTGGAAAAATTTTCTCATTTGACTTTTTGACCTTGTTGTGCATTTTTGCTTGTTATTGCAATACATATCATAAATATAAATATTCAATCAAGTATGATTTGGATAGAATGCAGAAGTGAAATTGTGAGTGAAGCATTGGACGATAACAAAACTCTGCTATCTCTCTAACTCAAGTGTTGTGTTGTGAGTTTTTTTGTTTTGTAGGTATATAGGCAATATTCATAACTTTGCAAAAAAATGTGTATTTCCCATCATCGTTAAGCTCGAAAGGATTTTATTTTCGGCAAGCGCAGTGTTGACATTGAGAGTTGGTCCAAAGTGTGTAAAAAGTGAAGAAGAGGAAAGTGGAAATGTTGAAAAGTTTCTATTTTCTGCTACATTTATGGTGTAATATGATTAGAGTAGGTTGTGCAAAAAGAGGAAGTTTGTGAGTATATGTATACGGTTCTTTTTTACTTTTAGTAAAAGTGTCATTTGAGAATACTAGTGAGGCTGACTGAGATTCTTTTCAGAGAGTGGCACACAAGTTTTTACCCATTGTCTGACGATTTTTATTTGCCTTATTGCTTCTTCTAATTGAACCGTATTACATTTCTTGGAACGGGAAGCAACTTTTGCCAACTATTAAATTATAATGCATTTTCTTTAAAATTTCTGTACTCTGAGTGTCAGAAGAATTTTCAGTACTTAGTAAATTAGAAGAAACTTGCTGATCACCCTGTACTCTTCTCTCATCATCATTATCACTGAAGATAGATACTATTTGCAAACTTGCAGATATATTTAACTCTTATATAAGAATCCAACCAAGAAGAGCATCGCTTTTTCATTCTGTTTCCAACTGTAGGTATCTAACTTTGACCTTGGAGAGTCGTTCTTCTACTCCTAACCTAACTCCTGTAAAACCAAGCACATGGATAGTTTTATAAGTTTATAACAACTCTTCTGCGACGTTGCAACCGAGAGCCACAAGCAAAGAGGAGTAAAAAGTTGGGTATATACATATATATATTAGTATAGTCATCGTAAACTGAAAGTGAAATAACAAATACTATTCACATTCACTCTCATGTTCAATGTTGAGTTGATTGTGTGACGTGCCGTGTTTGTGTTGACTTTGATATTATTAATAATAATATTCCAGAGAAATAACACACATCAAAAATATTTATACTAAATTGATTCCATTTATTTGGCTAATACTACTTCTATGTAATTCTCTCTATATGGTGTACGTGTTTAATAACACACGGTGTATTATTCCAGTATTATTATCATAGTATCAGTTTGGCCTTCAAAGTGTTTACACTTGTATCTATTTAGTATGGGGGTGGACTACCACTGATGATTTTATTAGGTAGTGAACTAACTTGACCTTTACTTGTAAAATTATATTATGAGAGCAATATTTAAGAAAAGTGTAATTTTATAGTGAAAGACACATAAAGTGTATCATCAAAGAACAGTACAGTGTATTCAATTTATAACAATCAACAAAAATGGCTCAATCTCTCTCACCGGTCTCACCACTAAAACATAGTGGTGGTAGTAAAAACAAAATGAAAAATCATCTTCATCGCTTTCACAAAGATAAAGATTTGAATCGGAAGGACATGTATGAAGGGCAAGGTCACCGGAAATTGGAAGATATATTTCGTCACTTGATCAAATGGGGTTCTCCTAGCCGGAAAAATAGTGATAGTACTACTCGAGAGTCGAGTAGTCGAAAAACATCAGAATCATCTACAAGTATTTCACCAACAAATAGTTCATCACTTCTACCATTGCCTTCAATTGTTACTGGAACTAATTTATATGAGCTTGATGATAAAGATGCACGTGGTAGTTGTAGCCTTCCTACTACCGGCGATGATGAAGTATTAAGTGATGAAGAAGATGACAAACATAGTTGTTCAGCTAGTAGTAGCTCTGGATCATGTAGCTGCTGTAATAGTAGTTCAGAAGAAGAAGAAGAAGAGGAAGATGAAGAAGAAGCATATAATTATTATAAATCTGGATCAGGTGGTGGTCATCAATCAAGAGCAAGAAGTCGCTCGCTTGATATTCCAAATGTGAGCTATCATTCTTACAGATATGACTATGACAGGAGATTTTCAGAAAATTCAAACATTCCGTCACGAAGAAAACTTCCACATTCTTCTTATCATAGACCAACACCAAATAACAGTCATAAAGATACAGAAAATCCACCACTGTCCGTTCTTTTAGAGGGTATACAATAATCATTTTGGTTCTAAATGTGTTTGTCACTAATAGTTTAATGAGTTAAATGGTCATCGTCGTCATTTTCTTTTTTCAATTAAGTTAATTGGTGGATGACCAACTTTTTTTTGTATAGACGGTAGTAGTAGTAGTAATTCTTTAAAGATGAGATTCAGTTTAGTGCGAATTGTTGAGCAGGGAAGAAGTTTCTACATATTTTCGCATATTGTGTAATATAGATCTGACATGATAAAGGGTGATAAAGGTATTATAAAACTTTTTATTTTAGGCACGGAAATTGTGAGCGTGGCTCGCGTCACGTAGGCACATAAAGTTTAGAAGGGGAAAAGAGCCACAGAGTTTTCTTGGTTGCTTATAGGAAGAATAGAGGAGAGAGAAATTCAATAAGACTTTGTTGTTGTTGTTGTCATTCAACATTTTCTATTCATTATGTGTGGATTGTTGAAGAAGCTGACCTTGGTTTGATGAGGATTAGCTAAAACTCATATAGTCATTATACATAGTGCATGACATAATATTAAGTTGCTAACACAAAAGACCTACTACATACTTACATTATTTTTACTGGAAGAGTCAAAACCTGTAGGACGTTGAGCTACATACTTATAACAGCTTGTATATCTACAATTCTTTTTAGAGTCACTTGAGTATTAGAAGAAATACAGAAAAATTCTGCAATATGGCAAAATATGTAGTATATACATATATATAGTCATGAGTAGAAGAAGAGAAGTGGAATCTAATTTTATATATGTCTTAATTGAATTTTATTATAGCTGGAGCGAGACGAGCAAGTCTACATAGTCATCGGCCATCAGATGTTAGCTTGGATCCAGCTCATGCTGCAATTTTGTTCAGGGACTCACGTGGGGTAATATTTTTAAACAATATGATTGATGATGAAAGCTCTAAACAAAGTTGATATAAAATTATAATGCTTTTAAATTTATTTTATACACAGCTTCCAGCAGTTGATCCATTTTTGGAACGCTTCTTAACTCTATCTGGTGAGTGGGAACTATTGTTTACATAAGGAAGTTTTATTATTAGGAAGAGTAGGTATATTAGCTAGCTATATTGCCATTTTGTGATGGAAAGTTAGTGTACATATAGTCTAGTAGTAATATAATACGACCACCATCTCATGAAAAGTTTGCGTGTCTTTTTCTCGGATATCCCTTGTGAATTGAAACCTGAAACTCTCGTTAGTAGAAAAGGTTAGAGAGCTACCTAAAGATTCTACAAATAATATGTATTTTCTTTCTGAGGACATTTGTAGGTATTTTCTCGTGAGTCGATATTTTCTTCTAATCGATTAGCTTCCTAAGTGTTATTCTGTCGTCCCTTTGCAATAATATTTGATCTTTTCTCTCTCTGCTCCAGTATTCCACTATCATATTGGAAGTGACGAAAATGTTGTGGCGTAAATCCCACTCAAATTGGAATTTAGCCTCAAATTCTCGATTCAGTTTATTTCAGTTGTATATGCATTTATCACTAAAGACAAGTGGGCGTTTGAATATATTATTAACATGTAGCATGTTGTAGGTTGTTGCAGGTTTATACTAATTCATTGAGATGGACCCAAGTTTTTTTCAACAGCAGAGTGAGTGCTGAAATTACTTTCCACAACAACTCTTTCTCATCTGCTTTCTGTCAAAACATTAGGAACTCTAGAAAAACTTGGTGTAATATAATGTTGCACATGGGATCATACATAAAATACAACTAATATTATAGTTTAAACAAACTCTAAATGTTTCCTTTGAGATTTACCCATTACCATTTCAAATGAATGTTTTAAAAGATGACTTAATTATTCTTAGTAATGACTAGGTTCAAAGTCTTCAAAAGAAACTTTCATGAGTAATTTACACTAAGTGAAAGATGCAAAATTTATACAGTAGTATATTTTGGCAGTGTGAAAACTCTATATGGAATTTCGCCTTTGGAAATAATTCATTAGTTGTAGAGTGAGAAAGAGAAAATGATGCGGACTAAATATAACAATTAGCATAACTCAATTTGCATTCAACAGTACAGTGTAGCTTTAGACAAAGACACAGCCATTATTTTTTGCATTGTTTATTTTGCTAACTCTACTACATAATACGTCGTTTGGCAATCATAAAAAAGGTTTTCAAAACATAACTAAATGCCAAGAAATGCATAAATGGATATTCGACTTTTGAGATTTTTTCTTAGTGACTTTGGCTGCTTGACAACTTTCTTCATTCAAGGATGATGACAAGTCTTGTACTATAGTAGTAAGAACTGATGAATTGTCAGATAAGAGAAGAAATTGGTTCTGGTTTTCTAGCGATAAAATAATTATGCACACTACATTTCATAATAAATGTATGATACGGCTAATAGAAGAGATAGGCATGCATTAGTTTTATTAGGTCGCTCATATCATAACTAAAGCATCTGTGGTTCTCCTCTCTTCATGCTAATACATTAGTTATGAATTTTGACCTGTGACGTTTATAGTATATTTTGGATCATAGATATATAGTAAATAATATTAAAATGTGAGACGAGTACTAATCATATAATGATTCAGGCTAACATTTTGTGTTCCATGCCGGTACATAATAATAAATTGCATGTTGTGTTGAACTTTTGAAGAAACTTTGTTCAGTTCGTTTTTCTCTTCGTAGTAAAAAGTACTATAAGTATATGAAGCTTGGAAATAGGTTGCGCATGAAGCATTTTCTTTTCGAGACGACTCAGTCAGTGTATTCAGCAGTGTACATTTAGCAGTGTAAACTAAAATGTATTAAAAGACTCATAGTATATATCCAAATCTAGTATTCTGTAGTGAACACTGTATAATGCATATAGAGTATTTTTTTACCTATAGATAGTCTACTAGAGACTGCAGTAGAAGTTTAGATGCCAAAGCAATTGCTACATACGACGAGTACATCTTAGTACATAACAACATTGTACATATAGTTAGACAACAAAACAGAAAGATTAAAAACTCTTCTTCAGTTGCAGAAAACTACTCACACAGTCACATCATCATCATCATCATAATAATATTAGTATTCAGTGTAATATACATATATATTGTACAATTCTGTTGTTGACTATTAATAAGTAGTTGAAGAGTTTACCACACAACCGGTTAAGACAGAGAATTTACTTAGAAGATAGGCAGTTTGCTGGCCAAAAGGGCATTAGTGATAGAAGAGAGTGATATTGATATGAAGTGACACATTGATTGTGCTCTACTGGACAAAGTACATTTGATACTAGTCATTGAACTTAACTGTTGCTTATACTGTCATCTCAACTCGAGATTACAAGAGTGAAAGAGTTGTGTGAATTAATAAGTTAAGATTTTAGTTAGTGATTGAACAATCGTGTGCCTTGTCAATTTCCAATCCTAAATATCGAGCGTGCTAATAAAAAAAGTCTGTGAACATTTGGTTATTCTCAGTTAGTTCTAGACTTCCTAATGTTCCCTTGTGTTGTGACCTTCAGTTATTTTCTACCATGATGTTTTGGTTTGGTTAACTAGAAATGTGCTAAAGAAACTCATAATATTCTACTGACTGTATGCAGTACAGCAGTTAGAGAGAGAGAGAGCAAGAGAGTATGATGATAATGAGTTTACTATTATATATACTCTAAATATTATATTAGATTTTCTCATTCATTTTGTGTAATGAATGATAATCCAACAACAAATAACACTTGTCAACTTCTTCGTATTATTATCTCATCAACAACAACTCCATCCAATCACAAGTTGTGTACATATGTTTAAATTACGAAATCATCATCAGCATCAACTTTAGATGTCAATACGACGACTGCTAGAAGAGCGAGAGAGAGAGAGCTTCTTTTTGTGATTAGCATCGCAGTATTATACTAATTATATAGTCAAGCCAAATGTGCAATTATGAGGATGACAGTTTTCTCTATTTGGACTGTCACTGTAATGTGGCAATTGAAGAAGACACTGTGTACAAATTACATGAGATTCGAGAGTTTGATGACTCTGAATCCATTCACCTGACTAATCGACTACTCTTAGGCATGTTGATTTTTATTTTTATAATTCTAACGTTTCTAGAAGTTTTAAATTAAAGTCTGCATTGCGCTTTCTCCACGGAGAAAGTACTAGTTTAGGATGAGGCAATACACTTTCTAGATTACAAATATCAATAAATGGAACATTCTATGTAGTATCTGCATTAGTTGGGAGGTCTAGGTTAGCATTTATTTTACTAATGCCCTTCAACAAATTCGGAAAAGATTGACTGCTGTCGGAAATTCTATTGATTTCCATTGCACTCTCTTATGTTGCCATCGGGCAATGTCGTATTCATATAATATCATAATGTTGTTTGTCCATATGCTTCTTCCCGGCCAAGAAAAAAATACCTGATGCTTCATGCCGACTTATACATCAGATAACATGTCATGTCAATTTAGATAATGTTGTAGACAATCATTATTCCCATTAGAGACTCATCATTAGTTAATAAACTGGAACAAATAGATATAAATATCACACTGACAAAAATATTACGAGACTAGACAGGCAGGAGGAGTTGTCTCTTATCCAGTGTTCTGTCCTAGCATAACTCAAACAGTTAGGTTTTGTTTTAGTTCTAGAGTATAGTTGGTTTAGTTCACTGGCTGTGAAATTAGAACCAAGTCACAACTAGTAAACTAATTAACAATTGGATATGGTGTTTGAGGCACTATTGTGCTAGTGAAATTTGCGTGAAGTGAATCAGTCCATAGAGTCGTTATTTAAAGAAATTACAATTATAATATAGTTTATGAAGTGAGTAGATTAGTGCAAACAGATGTTGATGCTAATTATTTTACTAGAACCAACTCTGAGAGAATCTATATGAGACTTGTCGTTATTGAGTGTGTGTGGTTCCAAAAGTTTTATTGCTGTCTTCAGCTCTTAAAATAATATCATCTATATATATATATAAACTATGTAGTTTACTACGATGTAACTCTTTTCTTAGTAGAGCATAGCTAGATAAATTACTACATAAAATTTATGTGTGTACACCACGACATATATGCAAGACAAGACAAGATGCATAAGCCAAGTATTAGTAACAACAGTGGTTGTAGTAGTAGTAGTAATGAGTCAACTGGTAAACGATTATGGAATGTGACTCGAAAATTATTCAAGGATGGTGGTCGCAAACGCTTTTTCAAATTATTTAGAAGATGGATGTACAATTCTAGCTCTAGCTCAAACTCTAATAATTCTCTTTTTTCTAATGATGTCGTCCTTGCTCTTACAGATGAAAACGAAAATGAGATTCTTGTCAAATTTTTCAAATTTCACAAGTGCTATGACTTGATTCCAACGTCGGCGAAATTGGTTGTATTTGATACTCAGTTGCTTGTCAAGAAAGCATTTTTTGCTTTGGTTTATAATGGTAAGTACTTATTGATAAATAAATGAACATGAGTTGTTTTGAGACAATAAGAATCTAATTTTGTTTCTCTTATTATTTTAAGGTGTCAGAGCAGCTCCGTTATGGGATTCTACTGAAGAGCAATTTGTAGGAATGTTAACAATCACAGATTTTATCCGAGTGCTGCATGCAATGTATCATGATTCTGCTGGTAGAATGTCAGAATTAGAAGAGCATCGCGTTCAGACTTGGAGACAGAGATTTTTACAAAATAATCAACGATTGATTTTTGTTGATCCAGATGCGTCACTCTATGATGCTATTTGTAATTTAGTTAATAATAGAATCCACAGGCTACCGATCATTGATCCAAATACGGGCAATGGTAAGAAGAAATAGAATATCATAAATAGATTGCAACATGAGACTAATTGATTTCTTTTTTTTATATTTATAGTTCTTCACATTTTAACACACAAGAGGATTCTCAAATTTCTTTTCCTTTATGTAAGTCCTTGTTGAAAATATACTCATAAAAATCATTTCAATAATTTGTTCATTTATCTTTTTTAGATTCATGAGATCCCTAGGCCGACATTCTTAAGCCAGCGTTTATGCGATGTCAAAATTGGAACTTTTGATAAAGTTGAAACAGCTCGAGAAGACACTCCTATAATTCAAGCTCTACAAAAATTCCTAGACAGAAGAGTGTCAGCTCTTCCAATTGTTGATGAGCAAAATAGACTGCTAGATATTTATGCACGGTTTGATGGTAAGAACATCTTATCAATTTAATATATCTATTGTTTAATTTTATTATTCATTATCTAATTGTTACAAATTCTTTTATAGTAATTAATTTAGCTGCTGAAAAGACTTATAATAATCTCGATATAACTCTAAAACAAGTAAGTTTTATTAAGAAACATTGCCAAATATATTTATGTAATTTCTGCATCATTACCTTCGTATATAATAATAGGCAAATGAACATCGTAACGAATGGTTTGAGGGCGTACATAAATGTACATTGGATGAAACACTTTATGTTATTATGGAAAGGATTGTCAAGGCTGAAGTTCATAGGCTTGTTGTAGTTGATGAGGATGATAAAGTTGTTGGAGTCATTAGTTTATCAGATATCTTACAGGTATTATTCTTATTATATGTACTACATAATTCACATATTTGTATATTTATCAATGTCTTTATACTACATACAAAAATGTTTTGTATCATTTCAGTTTCTTGTGATGCGACCCGAGTTGTCAGAAATAAGCAAGAAGAGCATGGCGGATCTCCAAAAAAAGAAAAATGGAACAGCAGAAGGATGTGAGTTGAATGAGGAACATAGTACAGCTGTTAATAATCATTGTAACAACAACTGTGGCTCAGATGAATTTCTGGATGAAGGTGATGAGCTAGAAACTGAAGAAAGAGAAAATCCCACCATCATTGAGGAAGAAGATGAAAAGAATTGATTTGCATGATGAAATGACGACCGACCCACTTGGACTAATAATATAATAATAATGCATCCGCTACATACATACACAGAATAGATGCCAAAATATTATAAAAAGTGTTTCATATACTCTTCTTTCTTTCGTCTCTTCTTATATATCATGTACTTTAAAAAAACAAACAAATATAATGATGATATCAACAAGATTGTGTATCAAACTTTACCATCTCTCGTGCTATATATTTGTATTGTATGACAGTTATTATTATTACATTACTATTATTATTATTTTGTTATATATAAAAATGTATATGTATAATAGGAATCTTCTATAAATTGGTATTGTGATTTTTGTGTTTATACGACTACTCTGTCTGTTATACAAAATCTCACACAGTATCTTTATATGACTTTAAAAAAGCAAATTACATACTTTCATTTTCGAGTTACTATATATATAAATCATGAAGAGTAGTAAAAACTGATTATATACCAAGACTCTTTGGTTTGATATGTTTTAGTGTGATAATTAAAATGCCGTTCTAACTACAAATCATTACAAAATGGAATAATCATTTAGGATGCAACTTAGTTCATACAATTATATAGAAAAAAGGTTGAGGATATTTAGTTTATATATTATTACTACTACTCTAATAGTATGTACCTTGCTATATTATGGAACATCACTGATGATACAGATACAGTATATAAAAATATATTTATAGTTTACACACACATATATAGATACACATACACACACAACAGTTGTCTAATTAATTGTTAATTTTCTACTGCGAAAAGTGAGGCTAACAATAATAACAAATGTTGCATCAAGATTTTTAGGATTTAGAAAGTATATATACATTAAAATAACTTTCACCATTTGTAACAATAGTGAGATGACTTTAGATCATATTTAGGCTTATATATACATATATAATTATGAGTAAAGATATAACGATCGTACTATTTAAAAAAATATGAAACACATTATCTACATATTATTGTTATGTTGAGTCATTTTGAGTGTTGACTATAAACTACAATTCATGGACCTGAAAAAGAAAAATTTTCTTAGAATGTTTATATAACCAACTAAGAAAGTATAAAAAACCACAGTTAGACAAAAAATGCATAAAATATACATATTTCTATCGCCATAATTAATATATTTATACATTTTCGTATTATACAAAAAAAAATTGTTCGCAATGATGCTGACGAAGGGGTAAAAAAGATAAAAGGTGATACAAACTAATAAGTTATTAATAAATTAACTGATGTGTACAATTAGTCCATATAATGTTACAATTTGTTTAGTTATAAAAAAAACTTTACCATTTTGCAATGTGGACCTATAATATATATTTAATAAATACATATGAGAAACGGGAACCGTTACGTTTTAAGTATAAGTCAGATTTCATATAACTCCTTTTTGCTATAAGTCTCGCAAGTCATGATGTATAAATATACAAAAACATTGTCGACTTGTACTTTAATAATAATAAAATAATATATGTGTTTAGTGTAAATTATCAAGAGTAAAAAAAGAGAAATATACTATAATATATAGAAATCTAGAAAAAAGAAAAGAAGCGTACTTATGTAATACGATGCTAGCCAAAACCTCTACTACATATAGTTTATATAAATATGTTGATAGAAAAAAAAGAAATCCACCGATTCAGTAGAAAAATACTTGATTTGATGTACTTCCACGAAAATAAAATAAAACAATGAGAATCGATATAGAAAAAGAAAATTTCTCAGTGTAAAACCAATACAGATTAAAAAAAAGAGAAAATATCATTTTTTTGTCATGTTACTGTCGTCGTCACATAATCATTATTATTACTATATGATATGATGAACAAATAAAACACAACTGCTATGAGCAGCTATATTTGTGGAAAAATAATTTGTTATATACTGTTCAAAATCTCATCATTATTATTATTATTGCGTTTTTTATGACATGCACTCGTCACTATGATCTTTCACAATAAAAATATCATCATCATAACTATTTACATAATAAATATAATTCCTATAACTAACAATAAAATTATATTCCAAACCTAGACGGCATTCGACGAGGAGTATTGGGATCAACTTTTTTTCCAGGAGTTGCGATTTCATATTTCTTTACTTTTTGTTTTTCCATTAGTTCTTGTAGTTCTTTCTCTCTTTTCATTTCCTCTTCAGCTTCTTTCATTTCAGCATTCATATCTCGTAAATGCTCAATTGCTTCCTTTTTCTTGTCGATTCTACTTCGTCCAGTTTCCTTTACACTAAAAAACATAGGGCCAAGTTCAGCAAGCCAGTGACCATCAACTGAAGTAACACATTGCATATATTCCTGGAAGAAAATTAAACCATAAAATCAAAATTATTTGCAACATATAATTTACATCATCAAAGTGTTCATAAAACAATCTGTCTTTCTCTCTCTCTCTGCTTTTGACATATTCTGAGAAAATGGAAATATATTAGCAAGGGTAGTCTAGTAGTGACACGCTATG
Organism: Oncopodura yosiiana; assembly: GCA_009869805.1. NCBI lineage: Eukaryota > Metazoa > Arthropoda > Collembola > Entomobryomorpha > Oncopoduridae > Oncopodura > Oncopodura yosiiana. The sequence continues at coordinate 3,197 of VCNE01004197.1, read as the reverse complement.
TCTCTAGATGTGACCTTTGAAATCCTACGAGAGAAAGTCTTTCACATTAAAAAGACGTCAAACATCCTATTGGAATCCTATGCAAGGTGTTTTTATAACATGGAAATTGGCTATAGTCTTGTGGGCGACGTAGAGATTCTTCTCTCTATCAAAGTGAAACCTTGTAAATATATGAACATTCTCATTCGCTTATTCGCCTACTCTTTACTACATAATGTGAAGATAAGACACATTTAATGGCTGTCATTCTTTAACATATTATTGCATTTTCTTTTCTATGAACTAAAGAATAATAAAAGAAAGAAAAAAGACTAATCGCTATCCTTGACTTCAATTGAGAAGAATGCCAAACGTCATAGTTTTTGCTCTTCTCTGTTATTATATTAAAATAGCTACTTGGATGTTCTTGAAAAAAGAATTTGAACTCAGTTGGTTGCTAGTATAATAAAAAGACATCAAAAGTGTAAGAGAGAGATACATATTATATGTAATCTATCATGAGATGAGCACAAGATCAGTACATAATTCTTCCGCTACTCACTCACTCACTCACTCAATTTTTTCTCTGCTTCTCTAATAGCTATATAACATACAATAAAAAATAATGCTCTTGACGTAATAATTTCTACCTTATGAGTCATGATGAGCTCGTGATAAACAGTGTAATCAGGCGTAAATCCCATTCCAAAGAGTGCAGACGTCGGATGCAAGTGACAAGGCATTCCAGTTCGACAATTGACATATTCTCCAATTCCTTTTAGTCTAGCAGCTTGATGAAAATATGCAGAGCAAATACATTTTCGAATCACATCCCAATCAGTTCCACTTGATGCAATTTTCATTTTTTGAGAGTCCATAATGTCCTTCAACTGACTTCTGACTTCACGTACTTTTCTCATGGCTTTGATGTGAATAAAATGTTCATTGCACCATGTGGATGAATAACTAGAAAAAGAAGAAAAACAACACATCAATTAGATTTCAGGTGAAATGTATATTCTAGTTTAGTAGTAGTAGTAGATGAAACAAACATAAAAGGTTTCGCTTTCACTTCAAAAGTGAATTAGATGAAAGCAAGTTTTGACATTGATGAAAAACAATGTTGTTGACTGTTGCTGAGTAGCTTTACCTTGAATAGATTATTTTAGCTAGCAACAAATGTGAAGTAGTTTTTCTTGCTTACTTTCTTTTATGTTTATTTTCTAACTACGTTTCTCTGCTATAAAAAAATAGAATTCATTGAACTATTACTTGTTGATTTTCCATTGATTATATACATTCAAATATGTTAGATGATCAGATTCTGGAACTTGAAATTTTTCACGTACAGCATCTGCGTCTTCTTCTCTTCCTTTTGGTCTATAGAACAAAGCTGGAACGGAAAGCATTGAGACGATAATAAGGATGTCGGCTGAACAACCTGTGTAATTAAATAAATAGAAGGAAAATTAAGGTTACAGAATTTATATAAAAGCGAGTAATAATACAAACTCACCCATATCTACTGATGCAATTAACATTTTTGAAAGAGCTGGATCTAACGGAAATTCAACCATTTTTCGGCCAAGGTCTGTCAAGCGTCCTGTGTTGTCTAGTGCTCCTAAAGTCCATAATTGATACATAGAGTTGAGCATATTATCCTAGAAAAACAACAATTTAATTATAGTTATTGTTATAATTTGAATAAGTAATATATGAAAAGTTTTATACTTGAGGAGGTGGATCCATAAAATGAAATTGAAGCAAATCTTGCACGCCAAGAGATTTCAATAGCAAAACTACATTTGATAAGTTTGTACGTTGAATTTCTGGAATTGTTGTTGTGAGTAATTCATCTTTATATTGTCTTTCAGTGTATAATCTAAAGCATGATCCTGGCCCTGTACGTCCTGTAAAAAGCATTAAATTAAAAGCATATCATATCATTTAAGTAAACTCATCGATTTCTTACCTGCACGTCCCGACCTTTGATTTGCATTAGCTTGTGAAATTGGATATACTTGTAAAGCATCCATACCAATTCTAGGATTATATACTTTGAGTTTACAATATCCAGAGTCAATGACAAACATAATTCCATCCACTAAAGAGATAGAGAGAAAGCATCATGAAAAAAACAAAGTTAGTTAGAGAATCTCTCTTCAAACAAGATGAAGTAATTAGCTTATCACTCTCTAATGACGCAGAACATTTTTTCATATTATATGTACAAGACAAAAATACTTGACAAAATACTACAATAAACTAGATATACTAAATATAACTACTATTAACTGGATTTATTTGGAGTTAAATTTAGCATTAGCATATCAGTAAAAAAATGTCCTTCTATCATCAAATCCAGCAGTTGTTGTTTTAAAATACATAACATACCTGTTAATGATGTCTCAGCAATATTTGTAGCAACGACGCATTTACGTATTCCATCGGGTGCTTTTTGAAAAATTTTTGCTTGGAGGTCTGACGGAAGTTGTGAATAAATAGGAAGAATTGCTAAAGGAGGAGCATCATCAAGTTGGCCGAGTCTTTCTGCTAAGACTTCACATGTGACTTCAATATCCTCTTGTCCAGGCATAAAGATAAGAATGTCGCCTGTAGGATAATAAAATAACACATTAAATTAGCAATTTAAGCACATGTTAATCATATTATTAAGTCATTTCATAGACTATATTACACAATATTAGAAGATAGTACATATTGTGAGGAGGTTAACTTAAGTCAATGTCTGAAAGATAGTAATGGAGGTCAGAATAAAATACGTGATGACCTAAACGTGTTTTACATTAACCTAAGGAATTTTATATAGAAAAACTTTACTACTTTAGTTAAGCACTAAAGTCACGGTCAAATCATTTTATGATATCAAATTAAATCAGCCGTAACGTGAATGAATTGACATCCTGCTAGTGAAAGCATATTTATTTATGTGAGACATTGATTTACATCAATAATCCTCTTGTATGATTACTTTTAATACATACAATGAATGACCATTTCGCAAGGATTTTCAATGAACCATTTGATAAAAATATATTACATCACCTTTAGTTGGTTGCAAATGAATTTGAAGTGTTTGCTTTACAGCAGAATCCACATAATCCTCGACAGTATTTTTGGAAAAGAAAGTTTCAACAGGAAAAGTTCTTCCAGGTATTGTAAAATTTGGTACATTTCCAAAAAATGTAGCAAACTTC
>VCNE01004192.1:0-11868 GCA_009869805.1 Oncopodura yosiiana | reverse complement strand
ATTCAATTTTAGTGAAAGCAATATGACTACACGTTACTCATCTCAAGTCAAATTGAATTTCCGTATGCTTCTCTTCTCTCTGTACTTGATGCTTTTTGTGTACTCTGGATATGTAATATGTTGAGTTATTCATGAGAGAAAGAATGAGAGTGACTTTGACAGACTTAATTATAAAAGAGTCTCTCTCTCTGAAAATGAATGTCATCAACAACAACATTGCAGATATTACATAACATGAGCTTATATGCTTGATGTATTCATATATTATGTAGTCTACAATAGTAAAGCAAGACTCTTTTTGGTTGGCATCTATACTCAGTTTCTTTTGCTAGGGATCGAGTTTTCTAAGCTTTCTCATGATGTTATATGGAGTATAGCTATGCTCTCTATAGCAGTTCCATATAACATCATAAGCTTAGAAAACTTGACTCTCAGCAAAAGAAAGTGAGTGAGTGCCAACTAAAAAAAGTCGTTGTTGGTATAGGATTTTATTAAACTATCACAATGTATATTTGATATTCTAGGTTGGTGCGTCTGAAGAACTGTCACCGGAAAATAATCAGGATGACTCTAAAGAGGACTCAATGCCAAGATCTGATGGAGAAATAATCGATATTCCTAATTCAACTACTCTGTGGGAAGTGACGAAACGTCCAGACTACGTGGCGGATGTCAGTTTTTTCTTATTTTATTTACATATTTTTCTATTCTGCCAAAAGGGAATGTTGTCAATAAACAAAATTTCTTTCCTGTAGCTCCAGCATTCATTTTATAAAGCGGCTCTGCAACTCTTCACAATTCTCCAGCCAACAGCCTTTTTTTCTCCAGCACTAATTTTTACCTCTTTTCTCTGGCACTGCTAAAATAGCTCGTATAAAGTAAATTAGCACAGAGAAAAATATAGTGAAGAATTAGCCGAGAGTATAGAGAGAAAAGTAAGAAATCTGTTGATAAGTTGCAGAGATGAATGCTGGAGGAATAGAAAGAAATAGTTGACAACATTCCCGTTTATTGACAATTTATTTACATTTCTTTTCTTATGACTTCCAGTACTATCACTTTACACTCTTTGCAATGAGTTTGAACCAAATACTTCCCAACATGAAATTGGCTCCAACTGACTCTAGGTTATTTATACCAAACTTAAACCACTTTATTACCAATAAAATCAATATAAGCATGACTCTATTGATTTCCAGATTTCGGCCTGATATACGAAAAATGGAAGAAGGGTTTCTGGACGAATCATCAGAAGAGAAAACTCGGCTTGAAGAGCGTCAACGGAAATTACTCAAGAATAAGAATACAGATTTGAAACCACATTGGTTTACAAAAGTTGAGAAAGGCGATGATTGGGAGTACACTGGAGGCTTTTGGGAAAGTTCCAAATCTCTTTCTATCAATTTATTTGGTGGTAAATGAAATTAAAACAAGGTACAGAATAACATGTCAATGTCAGGGAATATATACGGCTCTCAACAATTAGCTAAGCTGGAGTTTTTTAATGTATATTTGATTTTAATTAATGCTAATTAATGCACAACACACACTGCACATATTTGCAATAGATTGAGAGAATTGAAATTTGCACACAATCATAAATGGATAATCAAATCATTCGCTATATAAGAGGTATACTCTAAAGTTAAATGTGATCCTTGGAATACAATTTTAAGTATTGAATATCATTTCATAAATTCATATGACACTCAAACGTTTTCTTTACACAGGATAAATAATACAAAAATTCTAAGTAATACTAAAAGCAATAGAGTGAGGCAAGTTGAGACAAAATTTAGAACTAAAGGCTACTTCACTATATATACTGAGGTTAGCAATTAAACTTCATGTTAGACTGGAGAATCTCTTACAATCATTTGGAGTAAGATTATCAGCTATGACTCTAATGAGAAGTTAAGGCTTTACAAATCTACAGCCTATTGAGTAATTTGCTATTCTTACTAACAAATCATTTATAGATAAGGATAGAAAATTACTATGATAGACTGTAGATTTGTAAAGCCTTGACTTCTCTTTAGAGTCATAGCTGATAATCTTAGTCCAAGTGATTGTAAAAAATTCTCTAGTCTAACATGGAATTTAGTTGCTATACTCAAAGTATATAGTGAAGTAGCCCTTAATTTATAGTTAGAATAAAAAACCCTTGTGCTTTCGAAGAAAATGTTCCAGAGAAATAAAAAAGTAGCTCACTAATTTTAGGCAGCTAAAAAAATTTTAGACTATAAGCTATATATATAAAACAAAATGTCACAAGCTGATAATAATTAGTGCTCTCCTCTCATAGCTCTCAAATGAAAGTAACCATATTAGACTCTTTAGAAGACTTGGCACAAATTCCAGTAAAAAAAATATTTTAGATATATATTAGAAATTGTCTTAGAGTAAAAAAGTAAACAAATCAAGGTCAACCAGTAGTAATGCAATACGCTTAAAATTACAAATAGTAAAAACTAATTAGACTTTAGACTGTTGTTGTATACTGTGTGTCAACTCATCAAGAAAACTCATCCAATAATTAGAAAATATTGTGACCAAATATAAGCTGCTGCACACACCAGAGAGTTGTCAGTTCAGTGTATACACAAAATTGCATTTAGAAACTAAATTAGCTTCATGGCTAATATATAACATGTCAACTTTAGATTTATGAAAAGTTTATCCTGTGGCATTTTTATGGCGAAATGAAAATATATATTGTTATCATTGATACTGTAATATGTCAAGCTAAAATACAGTGGCAACAATAAATACGAAAACACCTGTAAAAATTCTATATACTTTATACTATATGTCGTCTACCGTAAAACTTTTAGTAAACGCGACAGACTCTAAAATATATCTATACTATATTATAGTTATACTATACTGTACTGTAGCTATACTATATACTATCGCTATACTATACTGTACTGTAGCTATACTATAGCTATGCCGTTATACTTGGCAAAAATTTTAGTGCTACTACTACAAGTTTTACGGTGTACACATTTCTCTACCTTATTTCTAGGAAATGACTCATACTTTGAAAAGAACCCGGAACTAATAACTAAAAGAATTCTTAGAATTTAATGACTCATTAAAAACAGTCCAGCATATTATTCAATAGCAACTGTTACATCATACGCTAAACATCACTCATAAAATCTTTACTAAAAATTAACATGAAAACCCAAATTTGCATCTTTCTCTGCATAATTTTAGGTAAGCCTTAATTCCTTTGCTAATAAACTCTCTCATATCCTACATTAAAAATTTCTGTTTACTTTTTTATATAGCAGTAGCAATAATCCAAGCTAAGCCATCACCAGAAAATCAAATTGAAGCTCCAACTCAAATTCAAAATCCTCCTGCAACTACCAATCCAGAAAAACCAATGCCCCAAGTAACTCTTCAAGCTACAGGAAATCTCATAGCTAATGATGCCGTAGCAGTTATGCCAATTGAAGGTGTAGCAGCTGCCTAAAAGATCAGCAGAACTTGTCGAAGATTTGGATTTTGTTGAATTAGACGATGAACAAGTTGATAAAAGGTCTGCTGAATTACTTAGCATTAGTAATGAAGATGATGAAGCTGAAGTCATTAGTAAGAGATCTGCTGAAGACTCTAGTGCTACACTTGAAGTGTTTTAATGATATCGTATAAAGAATAAATTAATTTCTTGTGTTGGGAAAATTTTAAAGTAGTAGAAAAAAACTATTTTTACTCTTAAGCTTTATTGCATAGGACATTCAACCCTTAAATGAATAGAAGCCCTTTAATATATATATACTATTTTTACTTCTATATGAACGTAAACCAGTTTACTGTTTACTATCTCATGTGAGACTCTCTATTCATAACACTATATGACATTTTGAGACAATTGACAATTGCTCTAATAATACCAAAGCCCACATGAACTTTCAAAGCTTCCTATTGTTGAAAACTTAGTTCTATTTCTAAGCTGGAGATACTTAAATGAAAATTTTAGGTACTTTTTTTCCTCTAAGCCTTTAAATACCACAAGTCTCTCTTCCCTTCTCTTCAGTCTTTCTTGAGCTTACACAAAACTCTGGTCTAATTTTTTTCTTCTTAAAATCAACCATGGGAGCTCAATTCCTTCTCCGTATTATTTTCGTCCTCGTCATCATTTCTGCTGCTGTTCACTCAGCTCCTCGTAAGTGACATTAATTAAAAAATTTTAATTAAAAATTAAATTCTAATTATATCTAATTATTTCATTTTATTCCAGCCTCTGGTGAAGGATCTGTAGCCTATGATCCATACAGTGCTGCTGGACAAGGTGCTGTTGGATCACAAACTGCTGATGGAAGTCAAAGTGCTGGAACTGCTGGAGGAGCAGGAGGTTAGTTAATCTTAATTAAGCTTAGTTAATTAATTTCAATTAAATGCCCAGAGTCTAATAATATTTTGGTTTTTTATAGGTGGTTCTGGAGTAGCTTCAGGAACTGGAGGTGGACAATCACAAAGTTCTGGTCCTGGCTCTGCAAGTGGTGGTGGTAATGCTGGAAGTTACTCTGGTGGTGGAGGTAAGACTTTCTTAATTAGATAATTAGCTAATTAATGTTAGAGATGTTAGAATGTTCAAAAAATTAATACTTTTAAAATTTCTAAGGTGGTGGCTCTGTAAGTGCTAATGGCTCAAATGTAAGTGGTTCAGGAAGTGGAGGTGGTTCTTCAGGTGGAGGCGCAAGTGGTGGTGGTGGCGGAGACTTTTCTGGAAATGGCTCAGCTTCTGGTGGAGGAACTAGTGACACTGCTAACAGTGCCGCAGGCAAGTTTTTCTATATAACTTTAATTACTCTAAGCCACAAAACTAAAATTTAATTTAACTGTAATTAACTTTAGGTATTGGAGGCTCTTCAGTTGGCTCTGGAAATCCAGCTCATGCTGAACAAGGCTAATTCAATTATGATTTGACAACTCAACAACTAAAATATTGACTTATTTATTTATTTATATTATTTATTGGCTTTGGCTCTATAATAAAAATTTTTAGTAGCAATAAAAATATATTATGAATTTCAACTTTCACATGCATTACTCATTACCATCATCATTCATTATTTCTTACCATTACGCATTATTGAAAAACTTTGCTCACAAAATGAAAAACTTCCCCAGCATATTAGTATATTATTTCTTCACTCATTTTTTATTGAATTACATCAATGCAGAGAGTCGTACATTTAACCAAAGTATTCTTACTCCAATTTCTGTAGTGGGTTTAAATAGAAGTTTACAAAAAGGTGAATTACCTCTACTTGACAAATTGGAATTACAACTTGGTCCTAATGCTACGCAAGCTGAGAAGAAACCATTGAGATCAGCGATTCAGAAACAACAAGAAGAAAATGTAGAGAAGTATCAAGTCAATGCTGAGAAAATTGCTCCAGTTTATTCTAATCAGACTGGCTCATATACAGAATATGGTATAAAAGTCATAAGTTCATTACATAATTTACTCAACTTGGGCATTTTACAGATAATTCAACATTGACCGATTGCGGCGTCTCTAATTGTAAGTCAGGCGACTCAATTTTAATTAGATTGATAAAATGGGACTAAAATATCATAGGCTTCCAGAATGTTAGACTCCCAGCAAATTTCACAGAGTTTATTCAGTTTCTTGATGAAATTCGACGTTTAGGACCTCGAGAAGCTATGAAAAGAAGGCCGGCAGAACCCAAAGCGCCCAATGGCCGAAGTTTTATTGTACCATTGCCAAATGGTCAATTCAGTAAAGGATTTATTCAGAGTGTATGAAAAATGAATGATAAAATAAATGATAAATTAATTCTTGGTGTCACTTTTAGGCTAACGATGGAATTCTTAGCGTTATCAGAAGAAGTAAGTCATTAATGGATTAATGGATACAAAAATTGTATATATAGATGTTGATATTAATTATGATTAATTTCTTCTTAGCCTATGCTCTGCTTCTGAGTAGTGCAAAAGGCTTTCTTGCTGGAGTAGATAGCGCAGTCAAAGGAATTTTACCTTCTATAGCCAATATTCCTATTTTAGGATTCCAAGCTCAATTACTTCAAAGAGCTACAGAGACAGTACTCAATTTCACTACAACTATTTTAGAAGGTGTACAAAATTCTACTGCAGAGGAACAGCCAATTGTCAAAGGTTGAAATAAAAGTGTGTAAAAATAAATTAAAATAAAAAAGAGTTCAAATTCTTATTCATATCCTATATAGCCAAAAAAAATTTCCATAAATAGTATAAAAAGCCTTTAAGTTCACTCAATACAATTCATATTGTCATTTGTTCCAAAACAATATTCAGCTAGGATTTTGGAGTTACTCCTGGCTTGTAATAATATTGTTAGTCTTCCAGTGGTATAGCAAATGAGCAAGATTTTGAATTTTCAAAATTAATAATTCCTTTCCAAATTGTAATCTTAAAATGACAATAAATTAAATAAGTTTTAACTTTATTAGAGTTGTCAATATTTATTCTGTATATCGTTGTTTATATCTACACATACATTTCCGTTGTAAAGCCATATATACAGCTGCAGTCATTTTTTTGCTTACATACAATCTTATATCACTACTATTATCTCAAGGTTACAATTGATGTTTATGTAAGAGGTTTAAATATGTAGATTCTGAACAGTTCATTTCAAATGATAAACTTATACAATACAATACAACAGTGAGTATTTGTAAGTCCTTACGTATGTAAGGTTAGTATTGCTTAGTATTTGTAAGTAATCACAGTGTTGTACATAATAATTAAATTCATTGGAAATTTTATTATATTCAAAAAACATGTTTGCAACTGTGATTTTATTCCTTGCATTTTTATATGCAGTGTACTATGTCTATAGACTAACAAAGCCAGCTAAGACCAAAGAATTTTCCTCCAGGTAATTCATATTTTTTTCCCATATAAAACTTAATAGTAATTCATTCATTTATCTTGGGTATAGGTCCTCCACATTATCCAATTGTTGGTAGCATGCCCTATTTATTAAAACTTGATCCAGACATGGGCGCAAGATGTTTTCTCAAATTAGCAGATGAATTCTCATCTGTCACTGGATTATATTTAGGAAAAAATAGGACAATTGTTATCAATGGCTATGATGCTGTAAAAGAAGTTTTGACACGTGATGAATTCCAAGGCAGACCAATATTCTTTTCTCTTCAAGAACTGTACAAAAATAAAATATTAGGTGTAATGTTTACTACTGATGAGTTTTGGAGAGATCAAAGACGTCATGCTCTAAGAAATTTACGAGATTTTGGTAAGTTCATTCATATCCTATAAAAAAACTTTATGAGTTATATCTAACATAATTAAATTGCGTCTTTTCTAGGCTTTGGAAAAAGTAGTATGGAAAGTGTAATTCATGACGAACTTTTAGATTGCATCAATTCAATTAAAGAAGCTCTTGCAAGATCTAAAGATAATGTAATTCCATTACATGATTGTTTTGGCGTATTCAGTAATTAATGTGCTTCTAGCTACAACAGAAGGAAAAAGATATAATCGAAATGATGTTGAATTTAAAGAATTGTTGGATAAATTGTATCAAATATTTAGAAATAATGGACCAATGAACAACATTATAAATGACTGGCCATTTCTACGTCATTTTCCAGTTTTCTCAAAATATTGGAATATTGCTGTCACTTCAAATCTAGCTGTAACTCAACGTATTAGAGTAAGAGATAGGCATAGGCAATTTATTCTTTTATATATATCTTATATAAAATTATTAAATTATATATATATATATAGAAAGCAATTGAGGAACATAAAGCAACTCGGAATCCCGATTTTTGTAGAGATTATATAGACACGTATCTACAAGAGATGGACAAAAATAAAGAAAATGGATTCTATTTCGGTTTATATAAATAAATTATTGCTGGATTTACTTAATTAAACTTTGAATTGTTTTTATACAGAGGAGCAACTCCAAGCTATTTGTTTTGATTTGTTTACTGCTGTAAGACATTTCTTATTAAAGAAATTTAAAATTTTCATATTATATTCTCGGCTCAATTTATATAGGGTGCAGAGAGTACAAGTAATGGTATAGCTTTTGCAATGATGTACATGTTACTTTATCCAGAAGTTCAAGAAAAAGTTCAACAAGAACTTGACTCTGTTGTGGGCCGTGATAGATTTCCTTCAAATTCTGATAGACCAAAGTAAAAAAAAAGATAAGAGATTTACAATAACAGTAAGAAATGATAATAACACGCAAAAATATTTATAATTTCAGTTTGCCATATACTGAAGCAACAATTCAAGAATTATTAAGAGTTGCATCTCCAGCTCCATTAACAGTAATAATAATAATGATTATATTTAAATGGCTACGTTTTATATACTATTTTTTTCATTTCATATTCCTTAAAAAGGTACCACATTGTACTACGGAAGATACAAAATTATATGGCTACGATATTCCAAAAGATACATTGGTATTTATAAATTTATTATCAGTTCATTGGTACCAAAGTAAAAAAAAAGATAAGAGATTTACAATAACAGTAAGAAATGATAATAACACGCAAAAATATTTATAATTTCAGTTTGCCATATACTGAAGCAACAATTCAAGAATTACTAAGAGTTGCATCTCCAGCTCCATTAACAGTAATAGTAATAATGATATTTAAATGGCTACGTTTTATATATTATTTTTTTCATTTCATATTTCTTAAAAAGGTACCACATTGTACTACGGAAGATACAAAATTATATGGCTACGATATTCCAAAAGATACATTGGTATTTATAAATTTATTATCAGTTCATTGGGATAAAAAAAATTTTCCAGAGCCAAGTCAATTAAAACCAGAAAGATTTATAGAAAATGGAAAATTTGTCAAGTCCCCTCATGTAATTCCATTTGGGATTGGTATGTAATATATGAGTTAGGTTAGGTTGATGAAAAATGATATTTTATTTGTACACACTAAAGGTAAAAGACAATGTCTGGGTATTGCACTTGCAAGTATGAATTACTTTTTATTTGTTACTGGAATACTTCAACGGTTCAAATTGGAATTGGTTCCTGGAAAAGAACGACCATGTACGATTCCACTTCCAGGATTTACTGTTGCACCAAAGCCATTTGAGGCTAAAGTTACATTACGTTATTAAAAGTTTCTTCTCACATTACTAAATAAATTTTGAGCTAATGCCAATTCTTAGAAAATATTATAATTTCGACTCACTCATATTTATTATAAGACAGCATTTTTTAAGTTTTATTTCATTATAACATATATTTATTTCACATCTAAATTTTAATGGACAACTTTATCACAAGATCCCAAAATGTCATGCATTTTATTGTGTATCTTTAAATGCTAGCAAAACTGATATAGGTCATGGGTCGCTAGAGTGGAGAGATTTTTTTATTTTAGGCTTTTATTAGAAGATAAGTATCAAAATATCAAGAGTTGACCACAATTTCTTATATTTGCATATCATATTCTCACAACGGTTTGATGTGACCAAAAATGTTAAATGAGTGTATTGGTTTTTTAGCTGTGTCGTCATGGGAAGTCAATTGTGAAATGTGCAAACTTTTTCTCTTGTCACATTTGACTGCTTGATCGACACTCTTGCAAAATTGATTGAATTGTTTGACCGTTGCAAATTGCAATCAAATCCTATTTTAGTATATCTAAAATTTCATCACGATGAATCAACGTCGTCGTGAAAATCAAAAGTAAGCACTGAATACATATTTCCAAAATCTCATTTTTAACGTTTGATTTTTTACAGTAAAGTGAAACATGTTATTCCAATAAGAACTGCAATTAGTACACCAAGGAAGTCTAAGTCTAAGCCCAAAATTCCGGCTGAGGATTTATCTGATGATCAAACTCGAGTAGTCTCAATGCCAAATAATGGAGAAATTGACAAATTGCTTGAATGCCGTAAGCCTGTTAAGTAATTTATCTTTAACATTTTTCTAAAGTGCTTTAATTTTGTCTATACAGCCATCTGCTACGAGATAATTGCTCCACCAGTGCTCTCTTGCAGTCAAGGACATAACGTTTGCTCAAGCTGTCGTAAGCGTCTGCCAAATTGTCCAATATGTCGTCAACAGTGGACCACAACAAGAAATCGTTTGGCTGAGCAACTTTTAGAAAATTGTAAGGTTACTTGCAAATATAGAAAATTTGGATGCACTGTCAATGTCTCTGGAGATTTGTTGAAGGATCATTATGACAATTGTGAGTTTCGGCCAATAAAATGTTCTCAATGCTCCAAACGTATTTCATATGATGAGTACCCTATGCATTTGGCCAAAGTTGAGAAATGGGAAATGCTCAAGACTGCAGAATGCAGGTAGTATGATTTAATTTCCATTGATATGTCCTAATTATAATTTTTTCCAGCACTGGATTTGAAATTACTGAGTCTGATTTTCAACTATGATCCTGAATGCAAACCTAGATGGGATCCAAATTGGCTCTACTGTCATGGTCAACATTTTTTCTGTGCTATGCGCTACAATGGAGAAAGTTGGTGGCTCTGGACTTTTTCTTTGGCTCCAGAAAATATTTGTCAACAATTTACTGCCAGTGTTATCATCTGGAATATTCATAAAGTAATTAAGTAATTTTCTTTTGACTCTATTTTCTTCTCCAGTTTTTACTAAATCAATTTTATTTCCAGGGCTCTGAATTGTCCTACACTGGAAAAGTTCATTCAATCCGGAAATCTGCAAAAGAAATTTTAGCTTCGGCCGAATGTTCTCATTGTAAATTCTCCAGCTATGAAGAATCTAATTTATGAAAATGGTATTGATGTAGCAGTATCAATTAAATCAAGCTATACTCCACCATTGACTTCACGAGGATTTTTTGTCCAGTCACCATTGTCTCTTTTAAGAAATTCCAGAAATGCTAATAATGATGGGAAATCTACTTTGGATAATGTTAAGGAATCTCTTTCAAAACTGACTGCTCCAACTCGGGAATATATTGCTGATAATTTGATACCTGATAGTGTCAGTAATATTTGTAATAATTTATAATTGTTGGAAATGGAGGATGATGAATTAATGTTTATTTAATTAGGTCAGTCTCAGAAGAACATTTGCAGCAATGGAGCTGATCATCAGATGCAATGTTATCGTTTGGTTGATGACAACAGCAGTAAATTGGGCATGGGGCGACAACGACAATCTGGAAAAGGAAACAGTGGAGGTGGAGACCAATTTGGTGGCAGAGTGATAACAACACCAGTGGTCAATATTAATAATCAAAATGTAGTAAATAAATCAAGAAAATTAAAAGTGAGGCGGCATAATGTTCGTACTAAATAAAATATATCTAAATATGTCTTATTGTAATAATTGTAATATTGTATAATTATTTGTAATAAATAAATCAATAATTAAAATTAATTAATAAAAAAATAAATAAATACTAGTAATTATTTTTGTCAATTTATATATTTTTACTTTATTAATAAAATACATTTAAATATGTCTCATCGTTATATATTTATAATATTGTATAATTATTTATCATAAATACATCAATAATTAAAATTAATTAAAAATAATAATAATAATTAATTTTTGCATGATAGACGCCAACAACTTTGTTGAGTGAAAGTTAATTTTCACTTTCTCATCTTCGGTAAAAATCGCGCGTAATTTCAAATAGACGTCAGACGCTGTTTAAAAAGTTTCAGCTGAGAAAAAGTCAGTCAACAATTTTTTAATTAATTTCATCACAAATTAACTTTAATTACAGTAAACTTGTGCACATCAATTAACAAATGTAGTGTTAACTATTCTCACTAGTATACCTTCATTAATTTAATTTTAACTAATATTTAAAACTC